>JBBPCS010003582.1:0-12146 GCA_037974645.1 Hollardia meadi
TTATTTTCAGTATGTAAACAATTTGCCCCCCCCCCCCCCAACACACACACATTGTCACTGCTGCATTTTGTTAGTAAGTGGCTCATACATTAATATCTGCTCCCTGCACAGACTCTACATTTGATGCACATTTCTGACATTCATTGGATTGGATGGAAACCTAGACAAACAAGAACTTTAAAAACCCAGACAGTGACCCTCATGTCCTTGCCGAGATCGACGTCTGCCATTGTCACCTCTTCCCTATTGTTGTGGAGCGGGACTGATTCATAGACTGTTCTCACTCTGTCAGCCCCACAACAGAGCTGAAAGCAAACCTGATTTGCCTTAGCCGGGTGTACGCCTGCGTGTGTGGGTGACGGGGTGTTGTGTGTGGGCTCGAGATGATTGGCAGCACAAGCGCACATTCACAGGCTTTGGTTTGGGTTGAAGCAGGAGTCCTGGAGTTATTCTGAAACTGCACTGCGATCAGAAAGGTTTAATGTCATGTTATCATTTGCAGTACATATTGCGAGGCACGGTTGACTGCTTCATGTCTTTGCATGTGCTGTTCTAGGAGAAAAGACGTCTGTAGTGCTGAAATGAATAGTCGATATAGGACTTGCGCTAGGCCAGTATTGAACTTTACGATTTAAGTAAACTTTTGCAAGTGTTAAAACTATTTTACAGAGGCAAAGTTGTTGTGCCATTGGCAGTGTTTCGACAATATTTTGGCTTCTTTTGCTGAATGATAAAAGGGTTTTGGAGAAAAATGTTTACATTTCTCAAAGACTGATATTGAAACGAGACTAAAACTACAGCCCCGCTAGCCGCTCTGCGAGGCTGTACTTGGGCACAGTGGAGCCTTGAGCTTAATGCTAACATCACTATGCTAGCATGCTCACTGTTGCAATGCTAACATTGCTGAGGTTGAGCAGGCAATTTCTGTCATGTTTTATCCCTGCCTTAGTTTAGCATGCTAACATTTGCTCATTAGCATTAAACAGAAAGTACAGCTGAGGATGAGCGGACTGTCACTAAAACAAAGTAACAGGCAAAGTTTGACCTGAGGAGTGCACTGAATGAATTATTGAGGGATCACCAAAACTGTTAAAATGTATCCTCTGGAGACTTTGATTATCTGTAGCAAATTTGCTGGGAGTCCATCCAATGGATGGTCAGACGTGCCAAACTCATGGTGGCACTAGAGGAACAGTCAGGACCAGCAAAGTCAGTAGGCTTCATCCTCTGAGCTCGACCACATGTCATGGTAATCCATTAAATAGTTGCTGAGATATTTCAGTCTCAAATAAAGTGATGGACAGACTAACACTGCCATCTGCTACTGGCAGGGTTAAAAAGTAGTACTCTTTTATCAGGTCTCAATACCAAAACTTTGTTTTCGTATTGGCAATGACATCAGCCATAATAAAGGTTAGTTTTACTTTTATTTTCTGTAAATTAAGTATATTGTATTCTGAATAAAATCAAACAATAATGGTTAGTTGCAGCTCTGTGTCTCATACATACAGTAAACCACCATTTGTATACAGTTACAGTATTAACAAAACAGCTAAATTTCTGTAGCATTTAACAAAGCGGTACAAGCTAGAAGGTAATATAGATATTAAACCATGCAAACGAAAGACAAATATTTCCTCGCCTCTCTGTAACAAGGATACACTTCTCAGTCTCTTATTCCAGACAAGACAAGTTCATCTATCTGTCTTCCTGAATCGATTCTGGTCAGTTCTGTGGAACCCAGCCCACATCCTTATGCTTTGGCTTCGGGCCGACTTTGGCTGCTGTCCCCTCGTTGGGCTTGGTTGCAAGCCCAAAGGGAGGGATATTAAGCAGTCCTCAGAATTTTAATCTTGTCTGTTTGGGATGTTTTGCTGTGGAGGCCGAGGAGGCAAAGCCAAGGCTGAACATGAGGGATAAAAGGCCAGCCAATAGCCTAAGCTTGGCAGAGGGGAGGAGGAGGGGGTGATGAAGCAACAGCCAACAGACACTGTCCTTTTCTTTCCATGAATCAGGGATTTAGTCCACTGCAGGGTCAAGCGGCCAGCAAACAATGGTGTTATCCAGAGCAATGAAAATCATCCTGTTTGGATGTTCTCGTTAGGAGGCTGAACGGTCTGGATCAATGGCAGAGGGGTGTTGAGTTTTTCTGTTTGTTCATCTGACTGTCTGTGCCTATTGTTTTGGGGTGTGGGCCGACACCCAACACACACAAAAAATATATAATGTTTGATCTCGTTAGGTCAGGTTTTTATCTGGTTGGGATTCAGAGGTTTGGGCTTCAATTAGAGCTTGAAATGTTAAGAGAAACATGTATGTTGGTTCACAGTGTCCAGTTTATATTCAGATGTTGAAAGTATTTATCTCCGCTGGTTTTCATGTAGCAGATGTTATACCATCAACAAAGATGGTAGGCCTGGTTTGATACGACAGCATGTTAACGGCTCCAAATGGGAATAACACAGAATTTTTTGTGCTCTTTGAATAATATAATGTGTTATGCAATGCTTTGGATTTTTAAGATGACATTTAGTTCATAAATATTTACCCGGCAGCCATAAAAGTTTTAGCATCTGTGCTCACAGGCCTTTTTCAGACGATGGGCGGCATACCTACTTCGTCATTGCTGCTGTGCTGTTTTATGGACCGTGAAGAATACAATGAGAAGAGAAGCAGAAGCAGATTCGATTGGAGTAGTCGGAATGTTTGTTTTGGAGTGTGTGAGAGGCAGTGCACACAGTCACAACAATAGACCCATTGATGTGATCGTATGACAACCCAGAATAGCAGAGAATAGAAGTGGTCGTGTATCCACAAAGACGAGTCAGATGTGGAGTGTTGGGCAGTGCTTCTCCTTCTTTGTTTAATTAATTATACTAATTTAAATGCATGTTGGGACCTTTGGGTGAATACTGAATATATTGCAAAGGTCATGATCTGCAAGTCATGATGCAAGCGCGATCATGGTTTGTGCCTCAGCCCACTCAACCGCCAGGAAACCTGGACTCATAAGATTTCAGTTACTTGTCTCAAAGAAAAAGCAGAGAACACTAAAACCATGAATTTCACATGCTTATTATTTGATATTTAAAGCTAGGATTGGTAATGAACCTTTGAAGCCTTTTTATATGCACGCTCTGACCAAAAAAGCAAAAAAAAAATTTAAAAAATCCTGTGTCTTTGCAGGCCTGTAATAAGCCCATCCAATCATTTACAATCTTTTTGTTCAGCCTGAATGACATGATTGGATGCCCATGCACTCATTTTGCCTGACCGGCGTCTTCACAAGGCTAGCTGGATATACGGCAGAGAACATGAAGCCAAAATTTCCCCAATACTAACATGCTAGCTCGACAGATGTCGGTTGCGATGTTCTTTGTTTTCTTACAGGTGAATGAGACACATGAAATATTCATGACGGGCAACAATTGAAGTTAAAGTATGAAAAATATATTTTTTTATCTTTTAACTCTCAAACTCAGCTAATCTGAATCAGCAGGGCTGTGCGGGTGTGGCTCACACAGAGGTTTGTGACATCAACTTTTACAACCTATGCCCCGGCCTCATCAAACCAGGGAGAAAAGCTTAGAAAGAAAACACCAACACAGACATCTGTGAAATAAAGAAAACTGTTATAATTTTGGGAGAAAACGACTGGGTTAGGTTTCAGAGCCTTTAATGTCATCGACTCTTAAAGCAGAATTTATCAGGAAACCGTTTTACTACACATGTTGGCAGAAAAAGGTTTGATTTAACATTTCAACATAGTTTTTTAGTCAGGCGTGTCCATTGCATGTTAGATGGTTTTCTCCACGTTTGCCTTATTTACAGTACGGAGTTTGTATACAGTGTTTTAGAATGGTACTTTCATAAATTTGGGGGAGAGAGACAATGTTTTAAAAAGGATGGTCAGAATTAAAAGACCAGAGGTCGAGATATCCTTACTTTTCTCCCCTTGTATGGTAATGCGCCAAAAATACTATATCCTACGCTTCCCATAATGCAACTCGAGAGTTTCTTTCATTAGACCCTTCCTGCCTGGAAAATGCCCACATCGTTCAAACTCCATGACTTTAGTTTCTAATTCAGGCTTTCAGTTGTAGATGTGATGTCTCACAACCCAACCCAAGATGACTCCGGTGACACCATTATGACATCATCAGAGGTTATTGGTTTTTCTCAACACCCCCACTCGATGTGTAAAAATAGCGGAGTGCCTGTTTAAAGTGCGATTGGTAGCTTTCTGGGCTTGTAGTATCAGCATTAAAAGGAAATAAACATAAAACCTTTATAAATATATATCCATTATATGCAAATCTAGTATGTATATATAAACAACGGTTTATCTTTCAGAGCTAATAATTTAAATTATGTTTCAGAAAGCCATAAAAGTAAATGGAGATGTACATTGCATTTCAGAAACATCAATGTCAGCTTGTCGCTCAGAATCAGTGTTTTGTTGTTTGTTTGTTTTTTTCAGGTTCACTCTTTTTGCACAGATAACACATTAAAGTTCAGCCATGTTCTCTGGGAAAAAAGTAGACGAGGCAAGTTGAATGTAAACTGTAGCACTTTTGTAGCAGCCATATGGATTTTTCCTCTTCCTCCCCCAGAGGCACCTAAATGTTCTTAAGGGCAATTTTAAGGCACAATCCAAGCTTTTCTATTTATTATTCATGGCCTGTATTCTATAGAAAACCGTTTGTGTCATCTCCTTTGACGGGTTTGTTTGTACATGTGAAGGTGAATGTGGATTGAAAGATAAAGATTTTTTTTTTTTTTTTAATGAACCAAGCTTTTCTGTTTCTTGTGCTTCCTCAGCTGGCAAAGCAGGAGAAGCAGCAGCAGAGGAAAGAGAAGACACGCTCCAGGGGCCCCTCGGAGTCGAGCAGGGAGAAAGGCGGGCAACGGTACCGACAGGACCCCAACGCCAGCAGTGGAGCTGAGGGTGATGTGTCGTCAGAGAGGGAGCCCTAGAGGCCCAGCAGCGTGAGGAAGCCTCGGAGTACATGCTCATACATACACAAGGTGTCTGTAGGTCCTTAAAACGTCGCACATGTCGTTTGTTTTGTTTATTTCTTGTTAAAGACTCTAATTTGAGGTCTTGAATCATCATTCACCATGTTATAAAGGCGACCACATTTTTCCTCCTCTAGTGCTGTTTGGCCACTTGGCCTGCAGCGGGGCAAGTTTTTTTTGAGGGCATGAAGGCCTCATGTCAGGGCATAAGTGAAAAAGCATAGTTTTGATATCACTTAATTAAACAAATCCGTTTTTATAATATGGATAATTCATTTGTAATTCACATTTAGAATAGGTAATGATCACATACCATCAGTACAATCACTGAAGCCTCAGTCAGGACACTAAAATGTGCTATTATGTTGGCTACACTGCAGCCACACACAGTGAGATGGCTCACTTTGTACTCCCATCATTAGTGCCGGAATAAATGATGTGCTTAATTCAGAAGTTAATTCAACTTTTTTTTTGTAGAATTAAATAGCAGCTATTATAAAAAGGTCTTAAAGATCCTGAGACCTGAACACCTGAGAATGGAACAAAATTCAGAAAATGTACAGCTGGGAGATTGCACGGTTTCTCTTTTTTTTTTTTTTTTTTGTATTTTGCACTGTCAACAACTACATTTGCCCTCAAAAATAGTTCTCTTCCATTTATTATATTAGTGTATTGTGTCAAGTGCAATATGGCACCTTTAAATGTGCAGTGAGAGGGGGAGAAAAAAAAGCAGTTCACAGTCACCTCAGCATCTTTGTTTTCCACTGCTCCTTTCCCCGTCTGTGCCTGCTCGCTCTCTTTGTTGACATTGCGGTGAAACTCGGCAACGTTCACGTGAGACAGACCTGTTTGTTTCTCATTCTGTTTTACATGTTGTAGCGATGAGGAGGGGGGTCGGGCTTGCTCTTATTTGCCTTCAGTATTTGTTTACCAGTGCAAAAACGGAGGAGTTCTGTGAGAATGGAGACGGGGAGGCGGTGAGTCAGCTCCCTCCGTGTCCCTCCTGCTCTCCCCGCTGAGGCTGCTGCTGGCTCCTGTGGCACAGCCCTCTCCCCGCGTGAACTCTGTGGCAGGCACGCACATCAACGGATACGCCGTCAAACTGGCACTGCAACCGCACTTTAACAGCGGCCATACTTCCTGTTCCTCTGTCCACACGCACTTAGACGCATGGATAGTTAGTTCCATACAGACAGAAGCAGACAACATCTAAAAGTCACCATTAATGCTGATGTTGCATTGTTGGGTACAGTTTTGTCGCGCACACACCCTGTCCCACGTGAGACCTTCTAAGCCCTGTAGTCCTATCTTAAACTCTTCTACAGCGGGGGGGCCCGCACTGTAATCCCCAAGTGCACGTTGGGTAAATATGTGCCCCAAGACGTGGAGGCTTCAGCACCTCGTTACATAAGGCCCGTTTGTCTGAGAGAGAGCCAGAAGAGCTAGGAAGATGGGAGAAAGAGGGGGGAATAAGAAAGACGAAGAAGCAAAAACACAAAGTCAGAGAAGTCGAGAGAGTTATTTGGTTTTTCAACTCTGGGTGTGCGGCAGGGGAGTGCACACACAGCACTTCTGGAAATGTGTGCAGAGAGGTGGGAGAGGGAAATTTGGATGAAAGCGATGTGTCAGACACGGGACTTGCTTGCTCGGCTCTGTTGCTGCATATTTTAAAGAGGGCATTGGTGTTCCCGAGGTTTGCTTTGCATGACTTAAACATGAGCAGTGTGCGCGTTCCTCAGAATGACCAATTTGTGACAGACCTCCATTATCTTCTGTGGTCGTCCTTCCTTCCTGTCTTCTGATTCTGATATAAACATCTTACATGAAGGTTTCTGCTGCCTGTTCTAGCCCAGGGGTTCTAAACCTTTTATAACTTAAGGCCCTTTTCTGATTGTCAACAAATTTCTGAGGACCACCTTCTAAAATACATGACAATAAAAATAAATAAAGTGACCAGAAAATGGTAAAAAAAACAACAACAACATCGCCGCTACATCCGAGGTAATGTTAGCTAGCTGTGGCCGACGTTGACTAGCTGTGTCTGGTGATCTTCAAATGTAACTGGTCATTAAAATTTATTTTCATTTGACATTTTTATTTATGTGAATTCTTGAGATTTTTTCTTGAGAATCGATGTTCTAGCCCACGCTGTCAGTCGGTGTTTGCAGATCGCCTATCACCTGTCGGATATATTCAGAAAGTAGAAGTAACTCCCATTTTTACATTTTTATAGGGCTGCTTTCACAGTGTGGTCCCTTTTTATATTTAATAAAGCCTACAGTCACAGTCTTTGTTTGTTTGTTTGTTTGTGTAAATCTGCTGATCAACTGTGCCAATAAAATTCCATTTTTCCTTCCGCATCACTTTTTATCACTGAATTTGTATTTGTTCACCCAAAATCGCTCCGGATAGCTTTCTTTCTTTAAAGCTGCACTAATCAATATTTTTTAGTATGTAGCAATAGATCAGATAACTATGGTTTTGTTATGAATGACAAGTGGCCAAAAAAATATCACCTAGGACTGTGTTACATTTGAAAAAAAGAAATAACGCTTTATTCATCCTACAGATTGAAAGCTAAATTTGTTTGCTAACATTGGCCCTTAATCTTGGGTGGCACATGTTTATTTTCATTTTTGTTTTGTTATGTTTGTTTTCACTTGGTTCTGCGTGTTTGTTTGAATATTCAATAAAAGAGCAACAAAAGGCGCCCTTTTTCATTTCAGAGCTGTCCTGCTACAGTCTTACTTGTTCTGATATGACCAGTAGCTTATGGTGGCTAATGTAACCAAACCTTTAAGAAGATATCACTGTATAACTAAATAAAGTAACATTTTAATCAAGTGCAGCGTAATGTGTAATCCTATAATCGCCACTTGGCTGCTGTTCAGAGAAAGTTGCAGGGCTGTAAACTACGCAATTATTGATTAATAATAAAACAAATGTGAAGAGCCCGAGATAAAATGATTCTGTTCTGTTTTCTCTCATGCAGATTTTGACGGTGGGCCCTCAGGGAGGACCTAATCCTCAGTGACTCGTCTGATTGTGGACTGTCCTCCTTCCTGTTGGGAAACCAGGAGGATTCTCTCGGCCTCTCGCAGAATATTGTCCCCTTGCCGGTGTCTTCAGCTTTTTACAGCAATTGGCTATTTGTAAAATCTAACCACAAAGACAGTGCCCAGTTTTTTAAGATTTATGAAGGGAAAATGAACAAGGGTGCATAGGAAGGGAAAAATGATGTAGGATGGAGCAGAGGTCAGCAGTGTCACCAGTGTGGCTCAGCATTCTGTGCTCCCTTACAGTCTTTGTGCCACTGCCTACCTTTCCATGTTTCTACCTCCATCTGGATCTGTCTTTGTCTTTCTCCTTCTGACTCCCCCTGCCTGTCTCACTCTCAGCCTGCTGCTCCCACCTAATCTCTACTTAGATACATGCATCAGTGAAGTCCAGCCGGAGCACACCTGAACGCCGCTCCGCCCGCTTTTTCTCTGTGTAAAATAGAATATTAGTAGCTCGCATAATCTGGCTGAAATTCATATAAAGTTTTTAAGCGCTTGAAATCCCAATCATCACGAAAGCTTATGTCATGCAATAAAACAAATTAAATGATCACAACTTTACAAAGCCACCCTGTCGAACTTGAAATGAAAGCCATCTTAACTGTGTTTTCTAGCCTTAGTCTATAAGATGGACATTGATTTTTGTTGTGTGATTTTGGGCCAGCTTACAAGATAAAAGTCATGGGTTCTTAATTTATTAAAACTTCCAGAAACACTGTATGATAGTCCACCTTTCACCTTCTCTTTTCCTCTCTCTGTCACCCTCCCTCTGTCTCTCAAACATGCATCGTTTGTTTCAGAGAGAGAAAGAGAGAGAGACAGAGTTGATGGGCTCCGTCTTATCCCCGGCGCAAAGCAGCGCACAGCTCGGCGCAAGTGTCGTTGCTAGTTTCCGACCCACGCAGTTGTCGTTTTCATGCCCAGCGCTCATGGATGTGTTGGTCTTAAAATGAGGTGTGGTCAATCCCATTGTTGGCACATTGCTGTTGTGAAGCGATTGCGGCATTGACGGACAAAAACCCGGTCTAAAGTCAATGGCGCAGTGGTTTTCCTGCTATTTCAAGGGCACTTTACTCACTGATGCGCGGATTGAGAGGCTGCTTTCAGTAATTTTAAACACACACTGCACCGTCACTGCAGCAGATATCTAAATGATAAACTTCAGCAAGATAGAATTAAACTTTAAGCTTTACTCCAAACAATTTTACTGAACCTGGACTGTGTGTGTGTGATCTTTTGGATGTGTAGAAGAACACGGAACAGTAATTAACATTAAATCCTGATCGGTCCTGTCCCTGTGTTGGGAGGTTTACATAACCAATGAATTTAAGCTGCTGTGCCTGAATGCCCACGCGTTTCTTAATGGGGAGACGCATGTATCATTTTTTGCTTCTGTGGGATCGCTGCAGGTAATGTAATTAATATTTTCCTCATTAATGATGCATTACTTTACCCATCTGCTAATAATCAGAATGCTGATTTGACCCGATCTACGGACTGCAATCCAGGCATCTCTAGGAATTGCAGCAGCCCTCCTCCTCAGTTAAAGATCATTGCATTTGTTCACATGCAGTCAAATGGAGTTGTTGATGGCACAGAGGATTGAGAGACGGGCGGAGACAGAGGGTCTAATGACCAAAGACCACATATCCTCAACGAGAGGAGTCTCGCTGTTATATAGCAACGTACCCTTTGTAGGTTACTCTGATTGGTTTAATTCATTTTACGCCCACAACACCAATGAATAATTAAGGCACTAAATACAACCTCTTTGCACCTTGCGCCCTACTTTGCGCCCAGATTATGAGCCGCTTATTTAGCATAACGGAGATGGACACTCCCTAAATGCACTCGCACCGTTTAAATAGGACCCCATTTATTTGACGAATGATCAATAGTATTGCTGGCATTAACGCACACCCTTGCATGTGTGTAGTACGAGCACTCCGGTACTTGAACAAATAGCATTACGCCTCAGGACACATGGCTCTGACCCTGAAGTATAACTCTGCTCCAAGTCCTCAGCTTAAAGCACAGACACAAGAACATCAGGACAGTGATTATGGAACAGCCTTGACATGTTTATTGTACCAGTGACACCTAATGTTTGCTATAGTTGCATGCGTAAAGGTTATTGTACCCGTTTGAATGCACTGTTTTAAAGTCCAGCTGAAATCTCTGCACACAGGTCTCTGTACATGGACATGTCCTGTGCTCTCTTTTGAGGAAAAAAATAAATCAATAGGCAAAAGACAAAAAACATCAAACTTTGAACACAACACACTTTAGCTTTCTAGATAATGTCTCCTACGAGCCTGAACACATCTTGTGTTGCACCTTAGCTTGCTGAATTAACCAACAGCATCCACCGTGGGAATAGTGCACTGCTAATGTCCGGTTGCAGGTTAAATAGCTAATTGGCTAGTTAGCTGCTTTAAACACACGGTGTGTAATTTCTGCCGCCATGGGTCTCTCAATAAAACAAACAAAAAGACGTAGATGGATCATGGGAGATGTTGTCTTTGTTGATAAAGGAGCATTTCTGAAATCTCTAAGAACCTGTTTTCCTTCCTTACTATGTTAGAATATTAGCAATATATATATATTTTTTAAAATCACATCATTAACTGCAAAAACACCCCCCCCCCCCAAACAACTGATGACTAATTGTGATTTTAGCTGGATGTTAAAATCCTGAAAGATGACCTGCATGTCTCTTGAACCAGACCCACACAGGAGTGATGGTTGGACTGCAGGGAGGGACAGTGCCGCACTGCTCTCTTCAGCTGTAGTCGACCTTACATCCAGGATCGAGTAGCTTCGGCTCGGTGACTACGAGTCTGTTTGTCTCAATTACATGTACTTACCTGTGTGGAGAGAGGCCAGCTGTGCTTCTCATCGAACACTGACACCACTATGGCTGGGCAGACTTTGGACTCACAAATATACTTCGACTAATTCATCCATGTTTTTGATTATTACACTGTCATGCTGTCCCATGACGGATCTGAATGTACATTTTTGTTGCCATTTTATAAAGATCTTAATAGAAAAATGATCCATGCTGTGTTTGGTGAGTGTGTTTTTCCCCACTGTTCTATGATGCTTGTTCTTATTTCCCCTTTCAGCATCACCACCTGGCCCATCCATACTGTCCCAACTTTAGCTCTTTAGCTTTTTTTTTTTTTTTAGTTCAGCAAGCTATTCCTGGCCAACCATACCATACCCCCACCCCCCCTTCCCCTCTCCCCCCAGTGGTGCTGAGCTGAGGTTTCTCTACATTGTGGTGTAGAGCCCAGACTTTGGGAGCTCTCAGGGAAGACATGACCCAAATATGTCTGCTAGCGGCTAGCTAGCTAACCTTAGTCCTGTTTTAAACTGGGCTGGAACTGCAGCTCTCCTCTGCAGTGACTGCGCTGTGATCCCCCTGCCAGACAGGCTTTACAGTAACAGAGGAGGGAGTAGACTGTGGGGCCTTCGATTATTGATGTACTGTACCAAACATGTGAGAGGGCTGCAACTGATCACAGCTGTAACGGGGTGAGGTGCTGAGTAGGACAGATGTTCAAGGTGGGATCACCTGTGTATTTCAAACCAACATGGCTGTTTGTCTTGTGTGTGGAGCTGCAGGGCAGGGCAGTGGGAGTTGGCGCGGTGGGAAAGTGGGTTAAATTCCAGGCATTCTCCTCCATCTGAAACAACACTGTGTCTGGTTTGTCTTCGCTACAACTTATCTTACATCTTGCGTGTGTTTGTGAGAGCCCTTTGCCAAACCCACTGGCTATGGAAAAACAATTTAACTGGATTTAATTTGTTGCCCCCACCCACCCACCCTCCTTCCCCTTCCCTCCTTCCCCTTGCATTTTTCTTCTGCTTGTGTGTGCCTCTGAGAGGTTGGGAATTCATCTTGTTTGGTAACTCCATGCCCAGTCCGAGCTCCCATTGCAAGTTGGACGAGCCAGGTTTCATGGCAACTTTAAGGCCTCCAGTCAAGTGTGGATTGTCACTAAAGTTTGCCTGCCATATGTGATTCAAAAGAGTAGGAAGTGTTTTTTATCTTTTTTTTTG
>JBBPCS010003583.1:0-12144 GCA_037974645.1 Hollardia meadi
CGTCGATATGTGTTTCCTCTTACCACCGGGACTTGAGAGGGTTCAAAACCCACATTCTTTCTACTAGATCAGTAAGTGACAAGACCTGCCTACTTATTAATACAACCGGGTGTTTACTCTGCCTTTATCACAGCACTGAGACCAGAGTCTCTACATCACACTGGAATTCTTACGGCTGCTTTTGCTTTGGACAGTAGCCAGGCTGCTAACGCCATCTTTGCGGCAACAATAATACCACTTGGAAACGCTAGGGGGAGGAAAGTTGTCTATTTCCACTTTAAATTAATTTAAAATATTGATAATCTATTTAATATATCACTGTTGGCCAGAGATGACAGTATTGAGTCACAACTATGAGCCTATGTTTCCTCTCTCTCCCCAGCTCATGCATGCCCTTTCCCAATCGGCCATCTCCAACCCCTGTGACAGGCTACGCTGTTCCCACCTCTGCCTCCTGGCCCCGGCGGTGAGAGCCAGGTCTGGAGCTCCAGTAGCGAAGGGGCCCACAGCTGTTTGTCGTTGCCCAAAAGGGATGCTACTTTCCAAGGACAAGTTAACCTGCTCTCTGCCTGTGGAGTCATCCTTCATCCTGCTTTTGTCTCGTACAACAATCTACCAGGTGAATGGTCTCATCATGGTGTCGGGACCAGAGAAGCTGCAGGCCTTTTTTATTAATGCCAAACACCTCTAAGAAACAAATTTCAAACCTTACTTTCTTGCTTTTCTTCTCCCTCCCACTACTTGCAGATTTACCTGCAGTCCATACGTCTTGATGGTGTTGCTCTGAAAAAAATGCCTACCAACCGAGTTTTGGCCCTTCCTGGGCTAACCGAGGCCTCGGGACTGGATGTGTCCATCCAGGGGCTTTCTCTGTATGTGGCTGATGCAAGACAAGGAACTGTGGATGTGCTGAAACTGGGCAGCTCCAGGTCAAGACAGGGACTGACGCACACTGGACAAATCCTGAAGCTGACGGTAGGCACGAGCAGCTTTTCAAGGGAAACGGATGTTTTTCAAATGGGTCAAAAATAGTTTTTTATTCCCATATTTTCAGGCTTATTACAGAGGCAGGTGTAAATCAGTCTGAGAGTTTTAAATATCCACGACTAAACATCTCAGACGACATCACTCTTAAGTGGTTCTTAACAATTAGTGTCTCGGCTTCACCCTGGTGAAATATAAATTCTGGAAACTAAACTTCTCCGTCCCACAAGGATGAATCGGTCACGGCTCTGGCGGTCGACTGGGTGACCTCCAACCTCTACTGGAGCAGCACTGACAGGCCTGACCTCCACGTGACCTCCTGCCGTGACGGCTACAACACCTCGCTGCTGCAGGGATCGCTGAAGGTGACGGAGGCTCGTCTTTACCTCTTTAGTGACAGCTTCCCGTGACTTCATTGCAGTTTCCTACTTCTCTTGTGGTCAAAAATCCTGACAGAAGGCCTCCTGCATTGAAAATATTAGTTTTTCAGGAAGGTGCTTTTTGCTTATTCTGGTAAATTGAGTCCAGGTCTTTGTCCTTTCAGGGCACCACATCCATTGCACTGCACCCCCCCTCAGGACGACTTTGCTACACAGCAATAGTCGTGGCAGGCGAGAAGAGCCAGACAGAGGTGGACTGCGCCTGGATGGATGGCCGTAACAAAGCAGTGCTGTGGAGGAAGTCCAGCATCCCCATCTCGTTGGTCTTTTCCAATCAGGGAACCGTGATCTACTGGGCTGATGCAGGTGAGGAGTTAAAAACATCGTGCACTTGATGACTTCTGCTGGCTTGCCTCTGCCTGCATCCGATTACTGTTTTCCTCCAGGTGAGGGTGTAATCAGCTCTATTGGAGTGGACGGATCAGGATATAAACAGTACAAAACGGGGCCAGGTCTGCTCATCTCCTTCGCACATGCAGAGAACATCCTCCTCTGGGTCACCCTGGACAAAGGTAAGGATGAAAGCACTTTGTGCTTTTGATAATAATCATCATTTTGTCATGTGAACTCTGTCTGGATAGCGCCCAATTTCCGACACCAGTCTTGGGAGCAACAACTCTCCCAGAGAGGCTTTCTCCATCGCAACACATAAGCAGAGTATTTCTACTCCCCCTGCTGGTGCAGATTTCTGGAAGCATGATTTTGTTTAAGGCACCAAGAAATGGAAACTCAGAGCAGTTTGGCCGACCCTCGTAATGTTTGTGCACATGTATTTTCTTGGCCTATATGACGGTATGTTTCACACCAAATGTGATGTGCTTATAGGAAAACATGAAAAACTTCCATTATAAGTATTGTAGTAGGCTTTTTTTTTACAGTATAACTTTATATATTGTTGACCAGCTGATCAGATCGCCGTGTGATTGGCCACCGGATGGTGACATTCGGTTGCATTTCTCCAAAGATCTAATCTGTTTCAGCTTTTCTTTTCTTTTTGGGCGACCCTGCGCTCTCCAGGGCTGCAGCCTAAACACACCACCCACACTAAAAATGAATGGAAGGACTGTCGCTTGCTGCAATTCCTGATTTGGTCTGAATGAGGGTGTATTCTTTCTTTTCCACTCCAATAACCTGTCCAGTCCCACTGGTGGGATTTTATTTTCTCTCTTGACTTTCCACCTGCGTTTCATTCGTATTTCTGTTCTTCAGGCAGCAGGTGGCATCACAGGCATGTAACAATGAATTCAGTCAACCTCTTCACAGCAATCTTCACCATTAGACGTCTTTAAACATCCACCTGTAATCACCAGCACTTTTTCTCCTCTTCATCAGGCCCCTCATGTCTTTTAAATCCAGTATCTTCTGGTTTCTCTGCTTTAGAAACTTCAGAAGTTGTTCAAGGTTTTTGTGTGTGTTTCCAAACTGTGTAGATGTAACCAAACTGTGGTTCAGTGATGGTGTCCAGCCTAACCAGCTGTGGTTTGAGACGAAGACCAGCCTGGTGGGAGTGAGAGCCTACAGCATCGACAGTCAGTCTGGTAGGTATCTGTCTGTCTTTAACACAGCTGGTAGTGAAAAAACAGTGGACTCGGTGTAAACAACTACAATGGAACTAGTCGGGACATGTGCTTGACACGGTTGAGGTGATCTCAACAGAAGTGACACCAACAAGGAAGTCTCTCTGACAGCCACTTGGTGGCAGGTGATGCTTCACAGGATGTAGAAAGTTCCAGAGCAGCCTGTGAATGCCACCGGTCTGAGCAGGGAGACAGAGAAGCTATCAGTGTTTTTAAAAAGTGGGTCATGCTGGATTTAAAGTAAAGATATCCAGCTAAAATATTTCATTCATACAAATAGTACTTGAGTAAAAGTCTTAAAGTATCTGATATTAAATGTTTGTGTCAAAAGTAATTTTTTGGCAACAAATGAATCAAAATTACAAGTAAAAGTAAATTATACCAGCACATATTAACGTGTATGCGTGTGTACTGTATACTAGCGTCGGCTGATTAGTGTCCTGGCTGATTGTCAAATATAATCAATTAAATAAAATATTTTTTTTTATCTGATTGTCAATAATATAAATTAATTTGGCTCTGGTGCAGCATGCAGTCTGCAAAGTAACAAGTAAAGTAATCACATAAATGTGAGTGAAAACCGGACTGTATTTAAGTGCAGTACTTGAGTAAATATACTTATTTACATTCCATCACTGGATACAAATTTTAAAAAAAGACCCCAAGAGCTGTAATAAAATGACATGAAGCAAAATAAAAACTTTTTAAATTGCAAAGTCCCAAAACGCAGCAATGGCATTGTGACACCAGCTGTTTAAAAACTTGTGTAACATCCAGTTTTGCCGGTTGTTTGAAGCGTCTGATTGGTGCAGCTGTTTATGATAAAAAATATAGTAGCACAGAGCTTCACAAAGTCGAGAACTAACAGGTCTATAAAAAGGGGGGTGAAACTTCATGATTGACAGCTGAGCCCTGCTCACGATTGAGTCACGTGGATGTTTGGGTATTCCGCGTCAGCTTCGTTTGTAAAACAGAAACACGTCCAACCAGTTTTCTACTCACAAATCAGGAATTACGCCGTCTACACACACACACACACACACACACACACACACACACACCGTATTTCCACCTCAGCTTTGCCTTCTGTTTGTGACTGCAGGGAGCAGAAAGTGTTATCAGACACTCGGGGCAGGATGAAAAGGCTCAGTTTGAGTTGAATAGACTGCAGGGTGATGTGATACCTGCAGAGAGATGAGGCCTGGTTCCCAGTCCGTTAATGTGTGCTGCAGTGGGAAAGACTGACTTAAGTTCAACACACACACTTAGGCAACATCGCACCGCACACTCTTGCAGTCTAAGAGTACAAAAATGCTGTTTCAAAACAAAGTTTGTTGTCTTGAACACATGGATAACCAACATGACCACTGAGGGTTTGTAACCAACGATTTGTTCCCTCTAATAAAGAAACATGTCTACAACGGGAACAACACTTGAAAATACCAATCATTTACAGCGTAATGTTCTGAAACCTCTTACACGTCTCTTTGTCATGTGCCCCTCGTGTCTCATCCAGGTGCACAACGTACACGTAGGTTACTTTTAGTTTAGGCCGGAAAGCCACGTGTTTAGGTTCAGGAAATGTGAACTCCGGTGTCGTGGGTGAAAGTGGTGATGCTGCACCCTTCTTGGGAATCGATCACGTTGTAAATTACATAACGTTGTGCAGTTTCTCATTGTCTCATACTGACGTGTATGTGTTTGTTACATTAAAGCCGCGTCTCGTTCAGATGCTAAAGGATACCTTCTGTGTCTGGATGAGACGCAGAGGGACGTGACAAAACTGTTTTTTGACACTCAAGACAGATGGTCTGCCTTGTCCACTGTCCACTCTGCTTCCATCATACATCCTTAAAAAAAGATCACGACATATTTTTACCAACTGTCCCTAAAGTCCGTACTGAGGCCGGAAAAAGAGCCTTTAAGTTTGTTGCTCCCTCTGTTGGCAATCAGCTACAAAATTGCCTGAATCTTCGGGATCTGGTCTCACTGGATGCATTTAAAGTGAATCTAAATGAATTGGAAGGCAGGATATCTGTCTGTAGATGTTTTGAATATAATGATTGATTAATGATAATTATTAATAATTCTCAATGAGACTGGTTAAATAAAGTTTTAATAATAATAAAAGATTAAATCTGCATCATAACGTGCTGTATAAAGGGTAAAGCAGCATCTGAATCGAAGATGCACAGAAGTGAAATACTTTGTGGAACAAGTGAACTTAAATAAATACTGTAAATCTGACTCTAAAAATATTAAAATCAATACTTTGCTGTGGAAAAATGTCTAAACAAAAACTCAAAATGTTTTTATTGATGAAACAAGAAAGAATCCGTGTAGGTGCACAAGTAGCAGTTAAAATTATCTTATTTTTCCTGTATTAAAATGTCACAAATACTTTAACCTTAAAAAATCTTGATGCTTTTTTTTTTTGCTCATGCTTTAATTGTGAAAAGCCGTCACTTTAATTTCCTCTCAGAACCAGTCGAGGATTTGTGTTGTTTAATTTGCTGATCCTCTCTTAACCCTCCAGGAACTAACGGCTGCTCCAACAACAACGGCGGATGTGCCCAGCTGTGCCTGTCCTTTCCCGGAGGTCGGACGTGTAAATGTGGGCGGGGCTTCTCCGCCGTCAACGCCACTTCCTGTGCGCCGCTCCCCGACTGCCCCTCCGGCCAAGAGTCCTGCTTTGATGGGAGCAAGTGTGTCCGCAGCAGCAAGTTCTGTGACGGACACGTGGACTGTCTGGACCAGTCGGATGAACAGGACTGTGAGTTTGGATTCAAAGAATCATTCTGGGACTTATTTTGTAGCAGGTTACAGCAAGTAGCAATTAAATATCTCACCAAAAAACAAATGGAACACAACTCAATTCAGTTATTAGGTGTATTAAATCAAGCGTGCAAAGCACCGCCCCTTTTATTCAGTATTTCAGTCATCAGACGTCTGAATCTTAAGTTTTTAGAGAAACAAGCGGCGCTAACGTTAGCGGCAGCTCGACTTACCGCTCTTCTTGAAGCATGTGTTTATCACAGTTACAATGTTTGTGAAGTAACAGCAGTGGATTTTAATTAATAATGTGTTGTATAATCACTCACACTGACTTTATCTTCAGGTCCAAACACAAACTCTTTCAGGACCAATGACGGCCGCCCTCCCCAGTCTCCCTCCTCGCCTCACCCCAAGGGCCAAAAGAACTCTGATCCTTCAGTCAAAGCCTCCACGTCTTGTGATCTCCAGCGCTGCCACGGTCACGGAAACTGCATCACGGAAGGCAAAGTGACCCGCTGCCAGTGTGCGACTGGTTACACGGGAGAGTTCTGTGAGGAGACCGAAACTGGACGAAGCCGCGTTCCCACGATCCTCGGCGTCCTCTTACTCATCGCTGTACTGATTGCTGCTGCTTTTATTTTCACTAAAAGGTACCGACCATGAGGAAGAGTGTGTTTCTGCACCCTGACTAAACATTAAAGTCATCTTCTGTAGAGTGCTGAGTAACTGTGTGACCTGTGTGGAGAAGTGAAATGTGACTTGTTGATGTGGTGTGAACAGGAGAGCCTGGGCGTCCATCAGAAGCAGATCCATGGAGAAAGAAACTCTGATGGCCAACATGGGTCTGCCGTGTGAACACTACGATTCAGACGCCGAGGTGAAACTTCAACCTCGTTTAGATTAAAGAGCAGAGATGTTTCTGGATTTATTCAAGAATATGAACCATGAATGTGGTTTATTCACCTTCTAAACCAGCTGACGACCAGTTTCCTCCTGTTAGTTTTGTAGTATGGATGTTTTCCTGTGTGTTGTGTTTCTCCATGAAACTGCTCACAACAAGGTCTGTGGATTATCTTGAGTAGAAGTGGAAAGAGACATTGCTGTTGAGTTTTTCAAATGTATTTTTTTTTGGCACTTTGAGCTCCACAAGTGAAGTTCCATCTAGTTCCATTATATTGGAGAGAAGGCAGACATCTCTACAGCTGATAAATAAATAAAGGTATGATCTTTCTCTCCCCAGGAGCTGGAGTCCCCAGTAGACGTGAAGAACCCCCCACTGGCGTTGAAGTCACTGCAGCTCAAATAGAAGTTGTGTATCGTGAACACCTGCCAGCTGACGCTGTGCACTGTTGGTTTCATGACAGACCTGAAGGCAGCAGAATTCACGAGTCATGTCTGAGGACACATTTCTGTGGTGCTGAATGTAACATGCCGATGGAGACTTCTGGTGTAATAAAAACAATAAACTGTAAACGGTTGAAACAATAAACACACTCATTGTTTTATTATCTTAACAAGAACAATTTGAAGTTGTGAACGTGACATTTTGTCGTTTCCATCATCAGTCACTTTTCGTACTAATAAAACTTTATTTGTATAGCAACTTTCATACAAGAGATGCAGCTCAAAGTGCTTCACAACCAAAAAGAATGAACACAACGGATAGCAAATTATATTTATATATATATATATCATGAAATTAAAAATATGTAAAAAACGGGTATAGATAAAATAAGATGGAGAATAAACAAATGAAAATAATGGTAAAAATGAGCTAAAATAAGGATGAAAACAGACTGCAGAGAAACTCGTAAAATACATTATTGTAGAAGACGAGCGGTGGTGAATGAGTGCTGGGAGCTTCAGTCACTGCAGGACAGTTGACATCCTCTGATGTGAAGTGATGAGCTGATTCAAACAAACAAACAACACGTGTCTCAAAGGCAGACGGAGTTGTCACCATGTTTAATCTCTCGGCTCCGTCTGTCAGGATCTTCTGATGTTAACTTCTTCAGCTCCTGTATTAATACTGTATGTCTTACTAATGCTACTGTGGTGACACTGTTTCAGTGTTGTCACAACAGTGTTTGTCTGCTAATATCTGTGGTGTCTCCACCTGCAATACTTCAGCTTAGAGCTGCAGATTAGTCGATTTAAAGATAATTTCAAGGAAAAATGTCAAACATTTGCTGCTTCCAGCTCCTTAAATATCAGGATTTGCTGCTTTTCATTGTCATTTATGGCAATAAATGAAGAGTCTTTGGGTTTCGGACTGTTGATTGGACATTTTCTAGACTAAATGATTAATCGTTAAAGAAAATAGACTTGCATTAGCATTTTTTTTCCTCAGTGTTTCCTCAGAGCCCTGCTTTCAGTTGGTGTGCCGCCAAAATGTTGTCACAGCTTTCCGTGTTAGTCTGCAGCCGTTTTCTGATCTGATCTGCAGGTCAGAAAATTTTACTCATCAGCATGTCCTGTACTAAAATGAGACTCAACATCTTACTATCAATTATCTTAGAAATGGCACCTTTAAACTGGGTTCAGATATCGTTTGAAGAAAATCTAGTCCCACATGCTCCTCTTGACTCCACCTCTCACGGCAGCCTGACAAAAGCAAACATGGAGTCTAAAATGTATTCTTAAATATCTCCATATTACACAATTTCTGCCCGCAGTGAACTCCCCTGTTGACTCAGACAGTCGGGTGAGAGATCAGAGAGAACCGCAGCAACAATTCAGTATAAATGAAGGTGTTGGCTTTGCACATGAGTTTTTACTGGAGGGAATTCACGTAATCTGGCATATTTTATGCAGTTTTGACTACTAGGAGTTATTCTTACTGATTTATCTGATATCTAACGCTTGAGACCAGCACATTTTCTGAAATCTTTCAAATGTTTAACTACACCAGAAGAATGTAGATAGCGTACCCAGAAGAGAAATATAGTTTTCCCTGTGCCAAAAAGAATTCTGCCTGAATTTTATGATCTCAGATGGGTCATTTTATAATCTGGGATACTTGCATTAGCCTGAATCATCTTATGCATGCACAGCTCAATATCATATTTTAAAAAGCATTATGAAACAATGACGACAACAGAAAACTGAACATAGGCCTATTCATAGAAATGTCGTTAATTCATACAAGTATATAAAAATGTACTTTTTTTATCATAAAGAAATAAAATAAGGAAAATATCAGGAAAAATACTTTACATCTTTACACAGGATTAACATATGTACCGTTTAAAGGATCAGTTCATCCAAATATTAAAATTCAGTTAGCTAGCTGTGGCAGACGTAAGCAGTGGTAGATGTTAGCTAGTAGTGGCAGATGTTAGCTAGCTGTGGCAGATGTTAGCTAGCTGTGGCAGACATTAGCTAGCTGTAGCAGACGTTAGCTGCCTGTGGCAGACGTTAGCTAGCTGTGGCAGACGTTAGCTAGCTGTGGCAGACATTAGCTAGCTGTGGCAGACGTTATCTAGTAGTGGCAGACGTTAGCTAGCTGTGGCAGATATTAGCTAGCTGTAGCAGACATTATCGAGTAGTGGCAGACGTTAGCTGGCTGTGGCAGACGTTAGCTAGCAGTGGCAGACGTTAGCTAGCTGTGGCAGACGTTAGCTAGCAGTGGCAGATGTTAGCTAGCTTTGGCAGACGTTAGCTGGTAGTGGTAGAACATGTTTTTCTGTTGATTTTCAAATAAAAAACAGTAACTGCTCATTAAAATTATTCATTTTAATTTGGCATTTTTTATTAATGTGAATTTTGGAGCACCTTTAGATATAAAAATCACTTTCTTTGTAAATTACAAAGCCCACTGGATGATGCTCTGAGGACAGTCCAAGACTCAACCTGATATTCCGACAGGTGTTCTACTTCTTTTGTACAAATAAAGAAAAGTCCAATGTTTTTAAGATCATATTAAAGTGGAAATTTGTTTACTAGAAAGATATGTGAAAAAAGTGGGAGCTGTGTGAATTTAATAAGTTGTGTTGACTCAAGTGAGTCACTTTAGTTAAGAGCTGTGCTGGCATTGCGCAAGCCACAGGGAATGATGGCTTCAGGATGCAGTGATGCTGTTGTCATGTTGTGTCTGAAAGGCCCTTTAGGGTTGTTTGAGACTGAAGATTGTAAATTGGTGTTAGAAAGAAGTGCTTGATAAAAGGGGCTTGATGCTACATTAGCTGCTAATGTCAATCTGAATCTTACCCCAAAATATTATTTCCTTTACGAGGCCTAAGAACATTCCTGACAGTTACGTAACAGGGGCCTAATTTATAAAATTGACTAATGATCTTTACGAAGAATTTTTTTTTCCTTTCAGTCATTTTATTTCAGTTTTTGAACACATATAAATCCTCAAAAAGGAAAGTACATAACAAACACTGGACTGAGACAATGACTAACAATACATACAGTCAGACTAAACCAAAAATAAATAAAATAAAATAATATATATATATTGATCTTAAGTAGGACAGAAAGCCACATATAAGTATTTATAAAACCTCAGATGTCGTCAGTGTAAATTGATCCGAGATTTTATAGATCACAGGTGTGTAAGTTATATATGGGATCCATAAAACCTGCTTAAACGAGGTTTTTAACGCTCAGCATCTTTTACGAATCGAACGAAAAAACACCGCCCGATCAAATAGAAATATTTTATTTAGATGAGGCCCCACATGTTTGAACTGCTGCAGGCTGCACAGACATGTGAGCCTTGTCAGGTTTTGCCAGCGTTTAGTCTTGTTCTAACTTGCCTCCTCCTCCTCCTCCCATCCCCCGTCAGTCTGGCAAACACGCCTATAATTCAGTATTATTAGTCCTGAGGGTAAAGGTTTGTTGCTAAAAGTGAGGGTCAAATCAGCACCATATATGTGTTTTTTCACATTTTATTAAAAAATAAATCTTTATTTTTCTTTGTCACGTTTTTATTTTTTCAGTTATTTCTTATTTCCTGCATGTTTATTTAATGAGAACTTGTCTGAAAGGTGCCACACAAATTAATTTTTTTGAATTTTTATCCAACGATTAACTGACGTGTCAGATTAGTTTGTGCTCATGTAAAGGTGCTCCATCAATACCAGGGATATCTGGTGTGTGCGTGTGACTCAGCCCATTTAAAGCAGACAAAGGGAGGAGGCGGTGATTTCGTGTATGTGTGTGTGTGTGTGTGTGTGAATATTTATGGGAAACAGGCAGGTACTCACAGGTCTCGCCTTTCTTCCGCTTCCCTCCTTCTTATTGTGGCAGATTCCCTCACTGAAAGAGGAACTTCAGATTCCTTTAACACACACAACCTGGACGACCCTGCAGCAACAATTTCAACTCCACGGCCTGTGTTTTTTTTCCCAAGACTTCAGGTCTGCAGCGTTTTCTTTTGTGAGTAGATGCTTTTCATTTCTTGTTCTGATGAGTTGCTGTGTTATTTTACTATCTATATCGATAGATATATAGATAAAGATACTATATGCCTGCCTTGAAGCCAGCGTGGAGCACAGTCTCGCTGTGTTGGTGGGAAACCTGAATGACAAGATCTTTGAGGAGTAAGGTAACTTTTTTCCCACCCCCAGCAGCTCTTATTCATCAGTTAACCTGCCACGCTGTATGACTTTAGATAATGGTCAATCTGTTCGTGTTGTCCACACCTGTGTATTTATTGCACATGAGGCTGTGATGCAACTCTTTGTTTAGCTGAAGTCTTTCTAGTGTGGCTCAGAATGGATTGACATTGTGCTCTGGGTGTTCAGAACCTAAAAACAGAGAAGTAAGGGGTTTGTCATTAACATCATTTTATCCTGCTTTTTTGTTTCGATCAGAGTTTTAGGTTCAGTTGAACATGCATTTATTTTGTCAATTCATCCAGAGTCAGTCTCTGTTGTTGATGATGAAGTTTTGGCTTAAGGCACAATGTTCAGTCCTCCAGATTGTTTCTTGCGCTGCTGTCGGGCTCCTATACGAACGTGGTCATTTGTATGTGATGATTTAAAAGTAAAATATGTTTGAGGGCGAGACGCCACACAACGAGCAGCCCAGAGTTCCACACTGTTCCATACTCACGCTTGTCCTATTTACAAACAATATTTTGCGTTGTTTTTTTTGTTGTTGTTTATGTATAATAATAGAAATGTGTAAACAAAACTTTGTGGTATTAAATTTGCATGTTTGGGAGGTATTAAATACATCACAAACCTCACATCTTTTCAACTGTTATATATGTTGACCACATTCTTTATGGTGTGATATTTTAGGTCTTAAAGGGACAGTTCACCCCAAAATCAAAATGTCATATTTCTCCTCTTCCCTGTAGTTCTATTGATCATCTGGATAGTTTTGGTGTGAGTGTCTCAGTGTTGGAGATATCA
>JBBPCS010003584.1:0-12143 GCA_037974645.1 Hollardia meadi
TGTTTTGGCAAAATTCCACTTTGCAAATTCTTACTTTGTATACTTAGCTGCAGTGCTTAATTGAGAAAGGAAAAGATAGGTCTTACAGCTTTGGTTCTCAACTGGTCAAGCCTTAGGACCCACCTCTTTCCTTAATGACAAGTCGTGACCCAAATTTCTGAAATTTTTCAACCATTCAAATTTATTTAATGAAAAGTGGGACAGTTTGGACCTGAGATGGAACAAACATCACAGTTTGTCAACATCACAAAACAGAACAGTATAACGGTCAACCAAACATAACCAGTAGGTGGCAGCTGTGCATGAGAGGAAAATATTCCCTCTTCCCTCCAATTAAATTAGCTGCCTCTTCAGAAATAAACCAAAAAAGTGAAGTGTAACTACTGTCGGGCTAATCAAGTTTCAAGAGTATAAATTTAACTCTAGCTGGGATTATCAGTGGATACCTACTAAACAGCATTGTATTATGAAGAATATTCCATCAGTAGCACTTCCTCAACCCTTTTTGTGTTCCTTTTTGTCCTCAATGTAAGAAAACACAGAAGTGATGGACTTCTTTTCACCAATCAACACTGTTTATGCTTTCACATAATGCTTTTGTGTAACCTTAATGGTGTGACAAGTTAATGCTCGGATTGACATTAAAATGTCTTAAGTGGTATTAAAAAGGTCTTAAAAAAGCATTGAAGTCAATTTGCTGATACCTGCAGACACCCTGTTTTATTCTTTCTGGTATATTTTACAGATTATAGATGACAACACTGCAGCTGTCCAAGAGGCCCTGACTACATTTGTCCTCAACATCTTTGTGTTCAGCAAAGCCAGGGATAAAGGTCTCGACAAGCAAACAGGAATAGCCATCAAGGGAGCAGAGGTCCTTTTTGGTATTTCTGATGTTGCACATGCTTGTGTCTACCTGATGGGCCCTATATATGCCTTGGAACTAAGCTACCCTAAGAAACTAAAATATACCTTTGAGGTTTTTCAGAAGATCTTTCTAGAGCTGGAGGATGTAAACAACAAAATGTCCTTAAAGGTCCATGATCTCAAGGTCAGCTTACATGCCTAAAAGCCAAACAGACGTCGTCAAAGGCAGAGGGTTTGAGTGACCTCCCTCTTGTCTAGTTCTACAGTTGTTGGTTTTACACTGCACTTTCTCAGGTTCTCCCAATGCACCTTTTCAGGTTTTTCAGGTACACTGAAAATGTACAAATGTACATTACTACATTTTGATTTTGGATGCTGGTGTATGCTTTCCGTTAGTTCTCTGCACTTTAAAAGGCACAGTCAGCTCAAGCAAATTGCTGTCACCTAGATCAAGCAAGACTGGTCTTTGTATGAGCTACTTAATTTTTTGTATGTAAAAAATACAATTTGCAAGTAAAGTCAGCTTAATTTTGCCAGTAAAATAACTTAATTATTCAAGTAAAGTTAACTTAATTTTGCAAGTAAATTTAAGTTGACTTTACTTGCAAAATTAAGTTGCAAGTCAGTATGATCCCCTTGGCTACATTCTTCCCTTCACCACTAGGGCAAAAATATTGTTGCAGGATCTGTGGAGGACTCAGAGAGGCTGGGATGATCCCATCAAGCCTGCTAGCCTTGCAGAACACAGGATTGCCTGGTGACACTTCCCAGATGTTATGAACCATCCTCTCTTGACCTGCAAGTGCGATAACAGAGAACTGCATGTATTTTGCGATGCCTCAGAAAAAGCTTCTGGCTCAGTGGGTTACCTTCTCCTCTGAAGACCAACATGGTCAAGTTTCCATTGCCTTCATCATTGCCAGATCCAGAGTGTCACCTAAAAAACACATCTCCATGCCACGGTTGGAACTGTGTGCTGCTCTTAGTGGTGCGCAGTTGGCTACAATGGTCGAACAGGAAATCACCCTGCCAATACACAAGACCACCTTTTGGAGTGACTCCACCACCGTTCTGCAATGGCTCCAATCTGACTCTTGCCGTTATAAAGTCTTTGTTGGCACACGAATCGCTGAGACCCAGGAACTGACGAATGCAGAGGATTGAAGATATGTAGAGAGTTCCCTCAATCCTGCTGATGACATCACCAGAGGCAAAACACTCTCTGAACTGACCAAACCACAGAGATGGAGTCTGGGACCCTCCTTCCTTCTCCTTGACAGTTCTCAGTGGCCTTGCCTTCTCGCTACACGGTGTGAAGAGGACATTAGTGAGGTTAAAAAGCCTACCAGCTTCCTCAACATCTCTATCTGCTGTTCCCCACAAATTGGATGTCTCCCAGTGCAGCACTTGGAAGGATGCGATTGCTACAGCTATCCCTCTACTTGCCCCCAATCCAACCTCTCCACCACAGCTTGAGGCTGAGATCCTTCTCGTGAGAAAGGCCCAAATGGACAGCTTTCCATCAGATTTATCAGCGCTCCAAACAGACAAGGATCTTTCCTCTGCCAGCAAGTTATCATCCTTGGCACCAGAGCTGGATCAGATTCTTGTTGTTATCAGAGTTGGAGGATGGCTCAGGAGAGCTGAGGATCTCGACCCTGACACCATACATCCAATTGTGTTGGACTCTACTGGTGTAGACTGCTTTGGGCCATACACCATAAAAGTAGGCAGAAGGTCTGAAAAGTGCTGGGGAATAATCTTCAAATGTATGACCACAAGATGTGTCCATCTGGACATCTTGGAAAGTCTAGACTCAGATGCATTCCTGATGGCCTTCCGGCGTTTTGTGGCAAGGAGGGGTAAGCCCTATGAAATCCTGGCTGACTGTGGTACTAATTTCCGAGGAGGATACGCTGAGCTAAAAAGGGCATTCCATGATATGGCCCCTGCCCTTCAGGAGCAGCTGCACCAACAACAGGTGACTTTCAAGTTCAATCCCCCCAGCTGTCCACACTTCGGTGGTACCTGGGAGAGGGAAATAAAGTCTGTTTAAGATGCTCTGAGGGTGGTTGTAGGCAGCAAAGCTGTACCTGCATCCGTCTTACGTACTGGTCTAGTAGAGGTGTAGGGGATCCTAAATTCAAAGCCTCTTGGATACGTGTCCTGAGATGTTGCCGATCTAGACCCTGTCACCCCAAATATGCTCTTGATGGGGCGGGTGGGATGCATCGCTTCCTCAGGCTGTGTATGCAAACAATCAGTTGATTGGGAAGAGATGCTGGCGCCACACTCAAATCCTAGCTGACCACTTCTGGGCAAACTTTATCAGGCATCACCTTCCAGACCTGCAACCAAGACCAAAATGGAACACTGACAAGGGGAACTTAAAACCTGGACAAGTGGTTATGGTTGTCGAACCTCAACTTCCTCGCTCCCTATGACCTGTGGGAAGAGTGACAGAGAGCTATCCTGGAATGGATGTCCGTGTGAGGACAGCCGAGATCAAAATAAAAGATCGAACTTACCACCGTCCAGTTGCCTGCCTGGTACCTCTCCCGGAGATCAAGGAGGATGACTAGTAGAGACTTTGTTTCAAAACATCCGTTTTGGGGGTGGCTGTCAAAAGTCCCCATCTAGAGGTCACATGATCTCACTGAAGACAGGGAGGACAACACAAGCGCTCCTGCCTGAGAAGGACACACCTACCTCAGGTGCAATCATTTCACCCTAATGAGAGCTTATATATACTGCCTTCCTTCCTTTGTTCTTTCTTTTGACCCCAGCCATGTTGTGTGTGTCCTGTAAGTTAATTTCCTTACTGAATATTTGATTTACTTTATTATTGCACACAATTTCTGTTGACATTTTTGATCCTATGTTAATCATTTTGTTCTCTCTTTGCAGAGCTTAAACCACACACAAATTAACTCATAAAGAAATCCACAAAGAAATGGAAAGAAAATAAAACTGCTCTGCATTTTGAGCTTGGACTCTTGCCTCATCTATGGGTCTATCAAACACACTTCAGCCTACCCAGTAGCACTTAGGTTTCAAATCTAACAAATAGTGTATGGATTCGGAATATTCAGTGCTCGTTGTTGTACCGCATCATTTACACTTTGCAAATCTTGGACAAAGCGCCATTCGTCGGGTTGGCCCTCGTCTAGAAAAACTGGTATGTGCACGGGTGAGTTTGTGCAGGGGACTATTACACCAGCCTTCAATAAAGCGTTGAAAACTGGTGTAATACCCTCGAGGGCCTCTTTCTTAAGAGGATATTGTGGTTGATGAGGTCTAAAGTCTGATTTCGGGGTGATCACCACAGGTTGCATGTCTTTTATTAAGCCTACATCATGTTTGCCTTGAGCCCACAGTGTTTTAGGAACTTCCTGTAAGGCTGGATTGTTTGTGACGTCACATTTTTTATGCAAATAGGCTGATGTATGTGGTGTGTCTGGTACCAGCTGGACTGTCCTTAATGTGTGAACAATCGTAGAGTATTTCTGTCTATAAACATCCGTCCTTAAACCAACGTTTCTCAAAAACTTCATCCTTTCCTTCATGTGTGTGAGCAGTGCAGTGTAAGTCTTCCGGGTGCAGTCTGTCTGTGTCAAGTGTTTATGTGTGTGCTTTGTTAATCAGAGCAGTGTTAGTAGAAATTACGTTCACAGAGCGCAGTTTCCATTCATACACATACAGCAGTTCATCTGTGCTGTATTTTACAAAACTGTGATTTTGAGGAAGACCTAGGTCACCTGTTCAAACAACAGCGACCCCGTTTGGTGTCGAAACGAGACACATTCCCAGTAAACGCATCACATCTCTTCCCATTGAATTTATCGGGCAACAATTTGACAGGAAAAATGAATGCTTGAATTTGCCCGTTACGTCATCACTACATGACAATGGGGTGGTGTATCTTTCTAGAACAATTTCTCCTGAGGCTCCCACAGAATTCACATATCTAGCACTAATCTTTGGGGCTGGTGTAAAGGTACCAGCTTTTACAACAGAGTGTGTTGCCCCTGAATCAACAAGAAATTTTACATTCTTTCCATGCACTACAAGTGTGTGTGTTGGCATGTTTTCATATGCATCAGCTGAATACTTTGCATAGGTGCCCACAGTGTGTGTGTGTGTGTGTGTGTGTGTGTGTGAATCCAATTTCTTTTCTAAGTGTGTTATAGCATCATTTACTAATGTGTCTGTGGTGTCACCAGTTGGATGTGTAGGTTGTCTTTCATCTGAGGATTTTCTCAGCATGCACTGCATGTGCTTCAATGAGACTCAATTTTGCTGAGTCCCAGGTGATACATCTTCTTTTCACCATGTTGGAAATGTCAGGTCATGTGATTGAGATGGAGGTGAGGTTGATTCATATGATGGTGGAGGTGCCGTAGGACCGGGTTGTTGGTCTTGTGGTTGTTGTTCAGATTGTCTTCTTGGCGGGGCACAGTCGAGATCGGAATCCTGCATTTTGACACACTGAGACACACATGAGGTTTTATCTGTCCCTGCCTGGGTTTTTCTGTCCCTCTTTTGTGCTTCTTCCATCCATAAACTGAAACCTTTCCAATCTGCCATAAATCTACCCCTTCCTTTCTTTTTCTCTGTCTCTTTTTCTTTTCCCTCTAGTCTTTCTCGTAATTGATTTAATTGTCTGACACTGAAGCTTCCCGTACTTGGAAACCCACATTCAGTGACCCAGATTTTTATTTGTTTTACAGATGAATCACCATAATTCACTCTCATGTAGTTCACATTTGGACCTGTAAGGTCCATTTCATCTTTCTCTGTTTTGTTCTTACTGCTTGATGTTCCCATTTTGAAGAAAAATTTAGTGAAGAGTTTAAGAGATCCAATGTTATGTCTTCTATCAGTCTCCAAATTACAGTTTTTTTAGAGTCTTCACACTATATTGTCTTGTTGTGGTCTTAGTAAATTCTTTTTTTTTAAAAAGTAGACTCGTCAGTGTACTTCCAGGTTTCTTCTAAATCTTGGTTAAAAACCTTTCTGGGACTCTATCCCATATTTATAGACCAGTCATCTTTTATACAGTCTTGTTACAGCTGACGGAGTAAATAACTTCTTATTTCTTATAACTGTTCTTCCTGGCCACTGGGACTGAGTTGTATTTGTTTGTCAACTCGAGTCTTTTTGTTCTTTTGTTTTTACTGATGGGTTTCCATATCACGAAATTATGTTAAATGTGACAACACTCTCACTTAGAGATTTATAAACTATGGACAGGGTGCGCTGGCTGGTGTTAAAACTGGTGTTAAAGTTTGTTGTCTATTATTGTTCCAACGTATTTAAAGTTGTTGACCTGCTCCACCTCCTGGCCCTTAATATTGATTGGCTTGTAGATATGACTTGCGTTGCCTGCTCTCCTTTTCCCTCCTTTACACAGCTCCTTGGTCTTGGTGACATAACAAGAAGCTCCCGTCAAACCAGGAGGTAAAGCTTTTTCTAGTCAGAAATCTGTAAACATTGTGTTTTGGTTAGGTGTGTATTCAAACTTTGAAAGTTTAGAATGTACGAGGGCTTAGACAATTATTATGTGGTATATGGTGGCAATTCCCATGATCAATTATGACTCACAAGCAATTTTTGTTTTCATACCATTAGTTACAGAGATTTGTTGCAAAATGTAACTATTTTTAACCACCTTAGAAGTTATAAAACTGGTCAAAAATTCCTCCAAAATACCACAGTAAGACACCAGGATCTTAGAAAAGTCCATGCTGTGATTTGCTATAAAGAAATTTTGGCATTTGGAGATTTCTGTGAGAATTGCATTTTTCAGTGATTGGGTGGCGAGCACTTCTGGAAGTTGCTACAAAAAAAACATCTAGAAAAGCCACACATCCTCTGAATGCCCTGTACCTCTAGTAAAGTTTTATGATGTTGTGATTATCCAAGAGGTCAAATTTCAAAAAATGGTCTCACTACACTTAAATGGCTACTACAGGGACTAACATCATCACGTTTAGGGACCCCAATGTGCAGAAATATCCAAATACACCATTTTTAGGATAGGCAAAAAACAAAGACATTTATACTGCATACAAAAAACTGCATGGAATTAGCATCCAAGATGGCGCTGTAGAGGGAGGGCGGCTTGCAGAAAGCTCCGCAGTTTTTCAGTCATTAGTTTTAAATGGTTTTAAGATAGTTATTAGCAGTTTTTAAGTGATAGATAGTTATAGGCAGGTTAAGTAGTTGTATTTTTTTTTTATACTTCTCGTGTCAGCTTAGTTAAAGCTAAGGATCTCATCTGGACAAACAATGGACGGCAGCAGCAGCAGCAACAACAACAACAACAGGATCACTTACAAAAGAGAAACACTTTTAAATATCAGGAAGGCGAGCACTCACCACAGACGAGATCTTCTAACTCCGGACCCCCTCCCACAATTTCCCAAACTGAGGAACAGGATGACAGGAAGGCGAGCCGGGGTCCTAGTCCGTACGAGGCAGTGTGCTCACCGGCCCCCACTCCCCAGCATGTTGCTGGCCAATGTAGAGTCTCTGGACAACAAGCTGTGTGAGCTCCATCAGACATCAGGAACTGCAACGTAATCTGCCTCACAGTGACATGGCTGTCACTTGAAGTACTGGGCCACACCATTGAGCCCCTGGGTTTCTCTGTTCATCGCACGGACAGAGACGAGGGGCTCTCGGGGAAAACGAAGGGAGGAGGGGTATGTTTCATGGTTAACCGAGCCTGGTGTGACCACAGAAACATTGTGACTGTTGATACCTTCTTTTCCCCTGACTTAGAGTACCTCATGCTGAGGTGAATGCCTTTTTGGCTACCCTGGGAGTTCACATCGGTTACAATCACCGGTGTTTATATCCCCCTGCAGGCCGACATCGACAGAGCACTAGAACAGCTACACAAGGTGATTGACGTGCAAAAAAATTACGCATCCGGAGACTGAACTTATTGTTGCTGGAGACTTTAACTGGGCCAATCTCAGGACAACATTACACAAACTGAACCAACACATCCAGTATAAAACCCGCGGTGAAAACATACTGGATCACTGCTACACACCATTCTGCCATGGCTACAAATCCCTACTCCGCCCGTCAATCGGCAAATCGGACCAATCCTCCATTCTCCTCCTCCCCTCCTATAGGCAGAGGCTGAAACGGGAAGCCCCAGCCTACAGGAACGTACACTGCTGATCGAACCAATCAGACGCCATTCCACAGGACTGTTTTGATTGCGTGGACTGGGAGACGTTCAGGGCTGCAGGAAATATCAGTGACTACACAGACACGGTCACCAGCTTCATTAAAAAATGCGTGGTCCCCACAAAAACAATAAAAAATCATACATAACCAGAAACCAGGGATTAACTGTGATGCCTGCCTTCACCTCAGGCTCACCAGAGGATTACAAACATTCACTCTACACACTCCGAACAACAATTAAACAGGCAAAGAAGGAATACAGACAACAGATTGAGTCCAAGCTTGCCTCCTACAACCCAAGGCACTTATGGCATGACAGAAAACAACAAATCCTAAATACTCCCACCCTGCCAGACGGACTCAATTCCTTTTATGCCAGGTTTGACCCTTCTGCCAGACCCCCCATCATGTCCTGCCCCTCCCTCACCTCTGCTGACAACCAGACCCTCACCACCCACCCACTGCTCCCTTCCTTCACTGTTCCTCCTTGTAGTGTTCCCTTGCTATGTCAGTGGAGAAGAGGTCCAGTTGCTTACTCTCACCACCTGGTGGTGGTCGGTCAGAAAGTCCAGAATCCAATCACACAGTGCTGTGTTCGGGCCCAGATCCTTGAGCTTACTGACGAGCCTGGAGGGCACTATGAACCCACAACTGTGTGGTGACAAAGGCCACAAACACCATCGTGAAGTTTGCGGACGACACGGCAGTTGTGGGGCTGATCATGTGTGCCGACGAGACTGCATATAGGGAGGAGGTGACAGCCCTGGAACAGCGGTGCCAGGACATCCGCCTCTCCCTGAATGTCTCCAAGACCATGGAGGTCATCGTGGATGACAGGAGGAGGGGGGGGCACACACTCCCCAATAACCATAAACAACACTGTGATCAAGAGGGTGGACAATTTCAAACATCTGGGTGTCAACATCCATGAGGACCTGACATGGGCTTGCCACATCACTGCCACCATCAAAAAAAGCCCAACAGCACCTCTATGGTCTCAGGTGCCTAAAGAAAATTGGCCTGAGACCTCAAATCCTCAGGGACTTCCACCAGGGCACCAAAGAGACCCTGCTGACAGGCAGCTTCATCACCTGGTATAGCAGCTGTACCAGCAAGGACCGTAAGGTGCTGGAGAGAGTGGTCCACACAGCGCAGCACATCACCGGGTGTGAGCTGCCCAGCCTGCAGGAACTGTACACTCAGCGGTGCCACGGGAAGTCCCTGAGGGTCATCAAGGACCCCGCCCACCCTCACAACAGCCTGCTGCCCTCAAGGAGGAAATATATGGAGAGGATACTATGCCAGCCTGGAATATAAACGCGATTTTGGATGAGGGGGAAAAACAAACACACTGCGTATTGTTTTACAGTATGCAGCACGCAGAAATCGTGCCAAGGGGATATTCAATACATTGCTTTTCACTATGGACGTGAAGAGAACATGACACAATGACAACCAAAATGATCATTTCATTGATTTGCATCTTGTTCAACTACCATCCAGAAAAACAATGAGAAGGGATTACATTACACACACTTTAATGATGAAACGGTGCCATACCATACCGAAATGCAAAGTGCATCATTTTCATTTTCAAAAAGTTCAATGCTGAAATTGTGCCACCAGGAAATGTAATCACAGTCCAATCACAGCTATCTAGCAAACGAGGGGCGTGGTTGAGAAAAACAGACAAAAATAGTTGCTCTAGATCTGGGGAGAAACTTAATGGAGGATGAGCAGAATGATGAGGAAGCGGAAACCTGCAATTTCAAAATTAAAGTCTCAGTTTCAAAATAAGAGTCTCAGAATATGAAGAATTCACAACAGTGTCTCTGCCATATATCATGGATGGTCTTATAAAACATCCATGCTATATATTCAGGGCAGGCTGAGCTGGATTCTCCTGTGATCTTTGCATCACTTATCACTTTATAAATCAAAATATTTAGGCTAATGCATTTACTCGAAGGATAATGAGCTTGTGACCTGTTGGTGTAGCCTAGTGACTGACCAGCTCTACTATGATCATAATACCCTCGCAATTAAAGCGATACCTTTTTAAAAGCTCTGTATCATTAAATGTTTCAAAATTTTTGACGTGATTACAAGGCGGACTGCCGGCAGCAGTCATTTTAGGATTGCTTGTGATTTAGTTTTAAGTGATTTAACTTTTCATAGATTTAGGAGCTGGTTTTTGTGCAAAAACGCTTTGTGAAATAGCATACTGTAGCGCTCCGTCATGGAACAGGTGCGTGAATAATCAGGAGAAAAGGACTGTCCTCCAACTCGGTGCATTTATTAGGTTACTGTCGGCCGTAACCACGCCGTACAAACACTCACTCTCAACAGCCTCCGTCTTAGCTTCCTCTAACCCAGCTCGTCAACCCGGAATCACAACAACACTGCCTGCCTGTCACCAACCACAGGAACTCAGCACCCTAACACTGATGATTAATAATGAACACACTAATAAGAATGAACATTTTCCATAACTGGCTATAACATAACAGTACAGTCCACATATTTGAACAGGGTCGCTACAATACTCTTAGACCAAAAATTTTAATTAGGCCATGTCCGCGTTCAGCGCAGCATGGCAACGCCTGTAGGCTGGATCAAGATCTTGAGCAACTACCTGTGTCTGTTTTCCTCGACCACGCCCCTCATTTGCTAGAGAGCTGTGATTGGACAGTGATTACATTTCCTGGTGGCACGCTTTCAGTATTGAACTTTTCGAAAATGAAAATGATGCACTTTGCATTTCGGTATGGTATGGCACGGTTTCATCATTAAATTGTGTGTAATGTAATCCCTTCTTATTGTTTTTCTGGATGGTAGTTGAACAAGATGCAAATCAATGAAATGATCATTTTGATTTTCATTGTGGCACGTTCACTTCATGTCCATAGTGAAAAGCAATGTATTGAATTTCCTTTTGGCATGATTTCTGCGTGCTTCACACTGTAAAACAATACGCAGTGTGTTTGTTTTTCCCCCTCATCCAAAATCGCATTTGGTTTTCAGGCTGGCATAGTATCCTCTCCATAGAAATACAGGACCCTCAAATCCACCACACACACACACACACACGCCGCCATGTTTTATCAACACTAAACGCAGTCGAGGGTGTTACATGTTTGCAATTCACTTCAGCCCCATGAAAATGCCCTATTGGAACTTTACTGGCCTTTCAGTGGCACAGTGGGGCCCGATAAACACACCTATGTGGACATAAGATGCTCACACACACACACTGTAGATGCTCAGGTTGTCAGACTCCTTTTACCACCTCGTGCCAGGAGTTTGATTCCGCCACCTACGGTGCCTGGGTCAGGCACCTGTTGGGTCACCCTGTCTGCCCTCTGTGTCTGTGTGTATGCATTCACATTCCTGACTGCGGTGTCATCCCACTCATCAGACCTTTTCCGACACATAAACTTTCACTGACACGTGTTTGCCTCTGAAGCGTAATTAGCTACTATTCCACCGTGCTGCCATGGCTGACTCTCTCTGTGTCTCTCCATCCATACAGATGTGGACGAGTGTCTGGACAACAACGGTGGATGCCAGCAAGTGTGTGTCAACACCATGGGGAGCTACGAGTGTCAGTGCACAGAGGGCTTCTTTCTCAGTGACAACCACCATACCTGCATTGAGGTGTGTCATAGAACTAATTTTGGTTTGAAAAAAGGCTAAAGTCAAATCTCCTATATTTGTCACCTTGTGACAGACTCTTTTGGATCACAAGGCGACATGGGATTTGAGGGCACAGACATCATTCCTCTGGTTTGGTCAGTGATCCTCCACACCCACAGTGGTGAGCCGTGATGTGTGACTTGTGACACGCATGTTGGGCATCCATTTCATACTGCTTGGATTTCTTAAAATCATTTGACCCCCACTGCCCTGGCATCCCTGACCCATTACGCCTGTCACGTTTAATTTTTGGGCTCAATCAATAGTGGCGAGAGGTGCTGTAGGAGAGGTGATGCCGAGGTGAGGAGGGGTTGCCTTCTCCTCCCTCCTCCAGGCACACATTCCCTGAGCACAATACTCACATGCATGCAGCT
>JBBPCS010003585.1:0-12141 GCA_037974645.1 Hollardia meadi
CAGTGGGCAGGTTTGGCACTGACCTGTGAAGACACGGGGGTTGGGGGAGCCAGGCTCCCCTATCCACAGAACAAAAGACCATGTGGTCTTACAAAGTTCAGTTTGATTCACCATAAAATACCTTCAGTTATGGATCCCAACAGGGACATTGTTAACACTTAAGTTATCACGTGCACACTAACTGATAAAATTATCATCAGCCGCTAAAGAAATCCAACATAACATCATTTAGCATCAAAGAATTATGGAACAGAACGAAAGTAAGATTTTAGTTTTCATGTAGTGAACACGATTGAACTTTTTTGTTTATCAAGCAGATCTTCCATATGGTATAACAAGAAACTGTTAATAGATAAGAAAAGTTTTTTGGGGGGATAAATGGAGAAGACGTCTCCCTTCAGTATGCTACCATCAACCATGCCATTGCCCTAATCAAATGCGCTGGGAAAGGGTCATGGCTCTCGAAAGCAGACATCACAAGCGCTTTCAAAGTTCTCCCCATCCACCCCGACTTCTGGAGATTCTTTGGCGTCCGCTGGCGAGGCGCTTATTACTTTACCTTTAGGCTCACATTTGGCTGTAAAAGCAGCCCAACTCTTTCTACAATGGAAGACGGTTCACAGCAGAATGGCCCCCGGAACTCACAAGCAAACACCACTTCGCTTCCTCCACTCTCTTTGAAATATACCCCATCATAGCCGCCGCTATCCTCTGGGGCCACGAATGGTCCCACAAGTGCATCCTCTTACAGTCAGACAAACTTGCAGTTGTAGACATAATCAACAAAGGTCGCTCCAATGCTCCCTCCATCATGCTGTTCATGTACCGCCTAACCTGGCACTCACACTACACATCAATACATCCTCCGCGCAGCTCATGTTCCTGATCATTTCAATGATATCGCTGACTCTCTCAGTTCTCTCTCCAGAAGTTTAGAGGCTTAGCCCCTTTTGTAGATGACCACCCAAATCCAGTTCCTCCATTGACGTTCGACCTGTAAATCCGGCCCTAATACCCCTGATCGTCGAATCCCAGAACTCGATAATCAATAGCCTAGCTTCATCAACCCTGTCTTCTTACTGGTCAGCCTGGAACAGTTTCCACTACATTTACAACCAGCATAACATAACTTTTCCATCGTTCGATCTCGTCACAGTGACCTGTTTCCTCACTAATGTCCATTCTACGATGGGCTTTAAAACACATACCATCAAAGTTTACCTCAGTGGCATCAATTTCTTCTCAAAGCTCTTAACTGGCAGCCCAGGCCCAGCTTCAGGCCATCCCCAAATAACTTCACTGCTTAGAGGTCTTCTACGCCAAGAGCCAACTCAATACCCTTGTCGCCTTCTTCTCACTGCAGACTTGCTGTCAGCCTGCATCCACACCCTTCACACCAGATACAACATTCCTCATGTCGCTCGAACCTTAGAAGCCGTGTTCTTACTGGCTTTTTGGGGTTTTCTCAGATGCTCGGAATTCACAGCATCAACTTTTCACGTCGACCCCCGCCGTAATGCTTGCATTTCAGACTTATCTCACTTCTGCGACGACACCATGGTATTTGACTTAAAACGAACTAGAACTAATCAATCCGGCCAGCTCACCCCCATCTTCTATTTCAATGTCCAATCATCTATAAATCCATTCGAGACCCTTGCAAGCTACTTGCGATTACGGAAATCTCAGGGCATAACCCTGGCAGGTCCTCTCTTCATCTCTGAGTCTGGACTAGTAGCTACTCGGTTCTGGTTCCACCAGCACTTCCGCCACATACTTGCCTTGTCTGGCATTTCACCCATTCACTACTCCAGATACTCCATCAGGATCGGAGCCGCCACCTCAGCATCCCGCAATGGCATTCCGGAACACTTAATTCAAATCATGAACCCATTTTCTCCTTCTGTCTCTCCCTCTTCCTCCTTCTCGTACGGTCCTGAGGGGATCCGACATGCCCGGGTGCTACGGCGGATTCCCTAACTAAGCTTCCCCACAACGCAAGACAGTCATCTACAAACATCTTCAAGCTTCACTCATCATTGTCATCATCGTCAATAAAATCATTAAACGCATCTTGTTGATGGTGTGGTCCTTGCCAGTGAATTGAAAAGTAAAAAACTGCACGTTACTGGTTGTAGTGGCCCTTTAAAGCTATTTCAACAGTAAAATATTAAAAATATATATCAACTGCAATGATGACAAACAAATAATTAGTGAATGATTAATTAGTATTTTTGTTGACATGTTATGAATCACTTATTAATTAAGTAATTCCAAGACTTTATATGTCAAAAAATCTGTTGTAAGTCTATACCATCGGTATCTCTAATGTTCCCTATGCACATGGTTAACCATGAACAATCATTAGTAAATGATCAGTATATAATTTGTTGTATCATTACTTGTAAGTTACCCTATTAAAGCACAAAAAAGTAATTGTGGTAGTGGGGTGTGGTTGTGGTGCTGAGCTGCAGGGGAGAGGGGTGGGAGTGGCTCACGGGAGCAGCGTCAGGGCTCTGATGAGTCCAGGTGTTGCTGATGTTGAGTAATGACATCTCTTTCATCAGTGACAGGTGGTGGGACCGGGGAGAGCTAGATGGAGACAGAGAGACTGGCATGGCTGCAGGAAGCAGCCGCTGGACAATCACTCATGAAAGAGCCGCTTTTCGTTCATCAGAACATTGTATTGCTGAAGACTTGACAAAATATAAGACGGCTTACGCCGGTGAGAACTTCCCAAACTGTGTCCTCGTGTGCTGGGTGAACCCACTGGTCCGAACGTGTGTTACACTGGTGCCCGATCGCAACCTGGCGCACGGGGATAATGTCGGAACCAGCTCTAGTCCAGCCAGTGGCCGCCCTGGCGCAAATGCTCGGGCAGATGGCAGAGATGCACCGGGAGCAGTCAGCTGTGAACCGCCAGCATCTGGAGGCGTTACAGGGGCAGACGGAGCGGCAGACACAGCTGCTACAACTGCTGTTGTCCCAGGCGGGAGGAGCGGCGCCGTCTCCTCCGCAACATCCACCCGCCAGCGTTACACTGCACAAGATGTCTGCGGCGGACGACCCCCAAGCGTTCTTGGGCATGTTCGAGGCGACGGCGGGGGCGTGCTATGCGTCTCCTCCTGCTGTTGACAGGAGAAGCCCAGACCACAGCGCTCAGCCTGCCGGCAGCGTCAAGGGGGGATTTCTGGGAGGTGAAAAGGGCGGTGCTGGACCGGATGGGCTACTCGGCCGAGTACCATCGCCGTCGGTTCCGGAGCACCATGTTGGGACCAGCCGACCGCCCCTTCTCCTACGCCCAGCAGCTGAGGGATGCAGCATCCAGATGGCTGCAACTGGGGGAGTCCACTGGCAAGCGTCGGATGTTGGAGCAGGTGGCGGTGGAACAATTTCTGGAGGGGCTTCCGGACGGCCAACTAGGTGAGGTGCCACTGACCGAAGGACCTGGAGGCTAGAGTTGGCGGAGGACCACCTCGCCGTCTACCCCCGGGACCAGGCATGGACGGATCACGGGCCCCAGTTTTACACCGGTATTCTGCGAGAGCCATTTTCTGAAAACCTGCTTGTGTGTATAGACAGCTGGAAACACACATGGAGTCATAGCCCGTTCTCTTGGTTGTGAGGACCTTTACTGGCAGTTCATAACGACTGCACACAGAACCCAAAGTTAAATTAATTATGCTCATTATTTATTTATTTGAGCTCGACCGCTGCAACCAACATGTTTCAAAACACTCAACTTTTACTTTGAAGGCAAGCTGTCTCTGTTTACGGCTCTCAAGTTCCTTGTTTAATTTTCATTGTACAAGTTGGTTCATGGAACAAGCTGACTCTTCAGGGCGCTGAATTGCATTTCACTTCTTCATTCAATGCAACAATGACACAGCCAAAGCATTAATAATGTTTGAGCAGCATCAGCTATTAAAGAATGATCTCACATGCGTCAACATACATTAGCATTAATGGACCGGATGGGCTACTTGGCCGAGTACCATCGCCGTCGGTTCCGGAGCACCATGCCGGGACCAGCCGACCGCCCCTTCTCCTATGCCCAGCAGCTGAGGAATGCAGCATCCAGATGGCTGCAACTGGGGGAGTCCACTGGCAAGCGTGGGATGTTGGAGCAGGTGGCGGTGGAACAATTTCTGGAGGGGCTTCCGGACAGCCAACTAGGTGAGGTGCCACTGACCGAAAGACCTGGAGGCTAGAGTTGGCGGAGGACCACCTCGCCGTCTACCCCCGGGACCAGGCATGGACGGATCACGGGCCACAGTTTTTAATCATATAATAAAGGTGATCACTCAGAATCACTTTGTACTGATTTTCAATGACACCTTTATCTAAGGGGACAAGTGGACCAAAACCATGCCCACCAAAAGCCCCCCAGAGCACAAGAGATCGAGTGGATCCTTCACTGTAGGGGTCAAGTATTCGGGTCTTCACTGTTCTCTTTGTGTATGTCATATGTGCACTTGCTGAGTGCATATGGTGAAAGACGATGACTCATCTGACCAGATCACTTTTTTCCACATCTCTGTAGACCAGTGCCCATGGTTTTTGCACCATTGAACTCTCAAATGTGCATTCACCTTTGTTATGAGGGGATTATGTACTGTAACATTTCTACAATATCCCCCTTTGCCGCCTCAGTTTTATCTTTTGTCCCCTATGTTTAAGCTTTATCTGTCCACAGAAAAACCGGAACAATAGCGTCCTTATAGATAGCGTTGGTTGTTGTGTGTGTAACGTTAATGGGTGAGTGCACTGCACGCAACCTGACAAAAAGCCGGGAAACTCAAGCTCGCTTATTCATTTCTAGTTCAACTCCTCACCTGCGCAGCACCCGGCTTTTTTGCTTACCCATAAAATGGGAGTTCAGGAATAAGGATGGATATCAGAAGGTGGTTTGGTAAGAAGAAACAAAACAGTGTAGAGGACCCAACCAAGGCCAGCAGCCCCTGCAACAGCAGCAATGATGAGCTAGCGAAGACCGAGCTACCTCCACAGGCACCATCAGAATGGGTCCACAGCCTCCTCCAGCTCTTACATTCACTGCTCCTGACAATCTTGGGAAGGAGGAGCCAGCCCACGTTCACCTACAATCCTACCCTACTTGGGTAATTAATGGACAAAAATGCTTGTTTATCAGCAGTTGGTTTAATGGAAGAAAGTGGCTGGAATATTCAATAGTTGCTGATGCTGCCTTTTGCTTTCCATGTCGGACGTTTAGTCTTGGGCGTAGTGCTAATGCCGACAGAGCTTTCACACACACTGGTTTCTCTAATTGGAAATGTGCAACAGACAACACCAAAGGTTTTGCTAGACATGTATCCAGCAAGGAACATCTGAAATGCAGTGCTCTGTGGATGGAATATTGTGCTCGTAGTGCTACAGGAGCTGAGATCTCAACACTTGTTAATGAAGGGCAACTGGCAAGGAATTGCTTATATCTGAGTGCGATTGTGGATATCATTGTGTCCTTGTGTCACACCAGCAACCGCTGAGGGAGACATTAGATGCTTTAGAGTCAAGAGAAGAGGGGGAAAGTGGACTATTTTTGTCCATGATGGAGGACACACTGAGGAAAGACAATGCCCTAGCCAAGGTATTTAGCACTATTCCAAAAAATGCCACATACGCATCACATGAAATTCAAAATTAAATTGTAAGACTCATGAGTGAAATAGTAACTGGTGAAGTAGTTAAAGAAACCGGATATAGCTGGTACACAGTGAAGGTGGACAGGACCAAGGATCCGACTGGTTGCGAGAATGTGTCAATTGTGGTTATTTAGATGACAATAATGACACTCACAAGAGACTGCTAATAATGGCTAGTACGAAGCACTGTGATGCATTAAGTCTGACAAACCTGGTATTTTTTGAGCTGAGAAAAGCAGGCCTAACCACAGAGAAGATCCTCAGTCAATGTTATAATGGTGCGAGCATGATGTCTGGGAAAAGGGGCAGTGTTCAGCAAATACTACAGGAGAAAGTTGAATGAGAAGTCCCATATGTGCATAGTTTTAACCACCAATTACATCTAGTAGTTATGCATGTCATGTCATCTGAGAATGCACTACAAGTCTTTTTTGATGTGTGTGACATGCTTTACAGGTTTCTGAAAAAGCCAAACTGTGGCCATAGTTTACACGGGACAACGTCTCTGCAAAGGCTACTGGACCAAAGATGAACTGGTCACTTGGCTACCGTGTCAGTCATTGTTAACAGTTATGACACTGTTGTACAGTTCCTCGTGGCGATTGACAGCAGTGGCATTCACACGGAACAGAATAGAGGCAGCAGGGCTCCTAAAAGCAGTCCTAGACCCCCACTTCAGTTTTACTGTGGTTATGGTCCACAATATCCTCGCCCTCCTTGCACGTCCTGACAAAGTGTGACAGGATGAAAAAAAAGACCTCTCCACTAGAGTGAAGGTTGTGAGAAGTGCATTGGATTGCATAAAGAAACTCAGAAGTGACTTAGAGTTCCAAGCCCTTTGGGCACAGTGTGCCACTGGTGGCCCACATGACGCATCAGAAAGTCCCCACACACCTGACGCAGTACGTGGTGGAAAACACTGTAGGCAAACATGACAGAGGCAGCTAGACAGAGCGCAAGCGTCTCTTTTTCAGCCCACTGGACAGTCATTGGGGAAATAAAGAAGATTTAGTGAACACAACAGCCAGCTGGTTGAGGGGCTGTGTGCCCTTGACCCAGACAGTCCTCGCTTTTTGGATGTGCAGAAGGTGAAACCACTGCTAGACCTCACTAACACAGCTTTGGTAGAATCTGAGTTTCCCATAGCACGCCAGTTTTTACAGTCTGAAATGGCCTGCAATACCGAGGTCAGACCCCCCGCTGCCATTCTGCAGCGCTAGTCTGGGCTGCTCACCGCCTTGCCAACCGTGCTTACTGCACTGAAACATGGACTTTGGGGCATCCTCAGCGATGTGCGAGAACACCTTTTCAACGCTAACCAACGTCTTTAGTCAGCACAGACCGAGCATGCTGCATCTGAGTAAAGCCTCCTTAATCCAACTGGTGTTTGAAAGGGATCTTACAAAACATTTTCGGGAAAAAGACTGGAATTTTAACAAACAAACAAAAAGGCTGCAACTCTTCTGAGGAAAGGTAAGAAATGATTTTGCTGATTTATTTCATATGAATTGCTGCTGCTGGTTTGGTGTATTGGACAATTACTTTGTCAGTATAATTTTACGCTATTTGCATGAGTGTATGTAGTGTAGAGAGAGAGAGAGAGAGAGTATTCAGTGATCTCAAAACATATTTTTTCAGTTATCAGTTATTTAACCTCTATGAGAATATTATATGGATAAATTGACTTTTTTATGAAAAAAAAAGCCCCCTCTCAATCATTAACTGCCCCCCTATAGTCTCTTCATCCTGGCGCCAGGCCTGAGATAGATAGGTAGTAGGGGTGTAACGATACGTTTTAACAACGATACGATACATCCATCCTGGAAGAAAGAGAACTGAACTACAGAAACACTCAGTGCAAGGCCTCTATTCAATCTGTGTGAAATAAATACCTGGATACTGGAAAGTGCAGGTCAGGATTCCTCCAAGTTTTTCTTGTAAGGGAATCAGGGATAAATTAACTATGGATATAAATAAGTAAACAACGATTAAATGGCAAATACAAAGACCTTTTATTTGACCAAAATGACCACATATGTGGAATGACAACCTTGCACGGAAGGAACCCAGGATTTTCAACCACACTGTATGGTCACATATCTTTGCAGATAAATCTGAGGGATCAAACAACTCTCCGAGAGAAAGGGCTTGAGAATCCCACCTGTTCATGGTGTGACCACTTGAGAGACTGGGTGGACATCAATGGAATCACTTTCATCCATTGAAAGCCTCATCAACGACCTTCTCCACTGACAGACTAGGCTCCAAGAGTGGCTAGCTGCTTTGGAGCCTCTCAGCCCAGCTTCGGCTCACGGAAATGCCTTCTCTTGGGCCTCGGTAGTAAAAGGAAAGAGGAAAAGGGTTTCTCTCCCTCTATTCGACCCAATCATGGACGAGGATGCTCTGCCACTCTCGAACTTTTTTGCACTGCTAGCGGAGTTAACGCCAGCCTCCCCACGCAATGGCCTGCACATATCTCTGGCCACGGGTCAAGAAACGCTTGGCTCCAAGTCTTGGCTCTCCGGCCCACCGGCTCATATCCCCGGTGGAAAAACGCCCACAGTTGCAAAGTATACAATAAAGCAATCATGGCATCCATTGCCAGATTTATCCGCAAAGATATGTGACCATCTTTTTCTCCTTCCTCATCAGTTGGTACACCGGTATTCTGCGAGAGCCATTTTCTGAAAACCTGCTTGTGTGTATAGACAGCTGGAAACACACATGGAGTCATAGCCCGTTCTCTTGGTTGTGAGGACCTTTACTGGCAGTTCATAACGACTGCACACAGAACCCAAAGTTAAATTAATTATGCTCATTATTTATTTATTTGAGCTCGACCGCTGCAACCAACATGTTTCAAAACACTCAACTTTTACTTTGAAGGCAAGCTGTCTCTGTTTACGGCTCTCAAGTTCCTTGTTTAATTTTCATTGTACAAGTTGGTTCATGGAACAAGCTGACTCTTCAGGGCGCTGAATTGCATTTCACTTCTTCATTCAATGCAACAATGACACAGCCAAAGCATTAATAATGTTTGAGCAGCATCAGCTATTAAAGAATGATCTCACATGCGTCAACATACATTAGCATTAGCACAAGTAGGACAATGAAATTATGCAATACCTCATAAACTGGAATTTTCCATTATAAAATGTGAACAATTGCAGGTAAATTATAGTAAATGCACGGACCATTGTTCCACTAGTGTTATTAGATCATTGAATTTGTTAATTGAACATTATACAAAAAGTTCCAAAAAAGTTGGGACGCTCTGTAAAACAGAACAAATAAAAAAAAACAGAATGTGATAAGGTCCTAATTCTTTTTGACATCCAATTAATATGAAAACTGTACAAAGACAATATATTTGATGTTGTATCTCAACAACTTTATTGATTGTTTCAAACAAGTTGGGACATGGGCAACAAAAGACTGGGGAAGTTGTGGAATGCTCAAAAACACCTGATTGGAAGATTCCACAGGTAAATAAGTGAATTGGTAACAGGTGATAGTATCATGAGTATGAAAAGGCTCAGTACTTCAAAAACAAAGTTGGGGAGAGGTTCACTGCTGCATGGGCAAATAGTCCAACAGTTTAGGAACAATGTTTCTCAATGCGCATTGGAAGGAATTTGGGGATTTCACTTTCCACAGCCCATAATATCATCAAAAGATTCAGAGAATCTGGAGAAATCTCTGCACGTAAGGCAAAGACACAAGCCAACATTGAATGCTCGGGACCTTCGATCCCTCAGATAGCATTGCATTAAAAACCAACATGATTCTTGATTCATGACACTTTGGAAAACCATTTTCAGTAAGCACAGTTAGTCGCTGCATCTACAAATGCAAGGTAAGACTACCATGCAAAGCGCAAGCCATTTTTCAACATCCAGAAACGCAGCTGACCTCTCTGAGCTCATCTGAGATGGAGTAATGCAAAGTGGAAAAGTGTCCTTTGATCTGATGAGTCCGCGTTTCAAATAGTTTTTGGAAGTCATGGACGTTGTGTCCTTGGGCTAAAGAGAAAAAGGACCACCCAGATTGTTACCAGTGCAAAGTTCAAAAGCCGGCATCTTTGATGGTATGGGGGTGTGTTAGTGTCCATGGCATGGGTAACTTACACATCTGTGATGGCACAACTTGGTACATACATGTTTTGGAACAACATATGCTGCCATCCGGACGACGTCTTTTTCAGGGACGTCCCTGCTTATTCTAGCAGGACAATGCCAAGCCATATTCTGCATGCCTCACAACAGCGTGGAGTAAAAGAGTGCGGGTACTAGACTGGTGGGCCTGCAGTACAGACCTGTCCCCTATTGAAAATGTGTGGTGCATTATGAAGCGCAAAATACAAAAACGGAGACCTCAGACTGTTGAGTAACTTAAGTCATATATCAGCAAGGATGGGACAGAATTGCACTTTCAAAACTTCAACAATTAGTGTCCTCTCTTCCCAAACACCTACTGGTTGTTGTTAAAAGAGAAGGTGATGTAACACAATGGCAAACATGCCCTGGTTCCAATTTTTTTGACGCGTGTTGCAGGCATTAAATTCAGAATGAGAGTATATTTATAAAAAACAACAAAGCTTATCAGGTTGAACAGTAAATATCTTGTATTTGTACTGTATTCAATTACATTTAGCTTAAAAAGGGTTTGCAAATTATTGCATTCTGTTGTTATTGACACCCCCCCCCCCCCCATCATATTTTCCAAAATGTAACACTGTAACGTTTACTCAGAGTATTTTACATTTTAACAAACATACTTTTTACTTGTATCTAAGTACATTTTTAGTCTAGAACTTTTACTTGTACTTGAATAAAATGTATTTAAAGTAACAGTACGTTTACGTGAGTATAGTATTCTAGTACTCTTGGTAGGTGGTTCGTAGATGATGCTTGGTAGATGTGTACAAATTATGTTCTAGTCGGTTTTAATCACCCTCTGCAGGGCCTTCCTGATGTGGACCATGCACGAATCATGCCAATTTGTGATGTCTCCAGTCAGGATGCTTGCTACTGTTCTTCTTGAAAAATTAACAAGAACTTGCCTTCCTGCCTTGTGTGACCATGACATGTTCTCTGTTGGTTTTGTTGACGTTGAGCAGTGGGTTGTTATCAGTTCAGTTCACCACTCTGCAAGATTGTTGATTTCCTCCCATTATGAACTCTCATCATTTGTAGTCTAGCACATTATAGTGATGGTGTCATAGGCATACTTCACAACAGTCTTTGCTCCATGTGCAGGGCTGCAGTCATGGGTGTAAAGTGTGAGTGCTGTGTGGCTGAGCACACCGGCCTGGGGTTCTGAGCACACATATCTAAATGTAGACAAATCAATATTGTCTTAATAGTAATAATGTAATCATTCATGTAATTAGACATCCAACCTTACATATAATAGTAATATGTATTGAGAATGAAAAATATAGCAAAAATAATACCATAATACTAACAATCGTTATATACTAGTTATTACTACTAATGAGTATCATTTATTACTAGCGCAAAAATATCTATAAAAAATTGAATTACTGTCCTGTCCTCACTGAGCTCTGTAGCACTGCCATATAGTTAGTTATTCAGGTAGATAAACACTCTCCCATTCATCCACCAAGAAGCAAGCCATGTGATCTTTAGCAGGTTTAAATGGGGAAAATTGTAAAACTGAAAAAAAGCAAATACAACTGATATAACATCAATACCACAATGCAAACTACTGCCTTTAATTTAACACATGTAAACTTAGTCTTCTGACATCAATAAACATACTTTGTCTTTTAAATGACCAAAAGGAACTATTTACAGATGATGCCAAACTGGGACTATCCAAAGAAAAAGGCATTAAAGACTGGCCTCATTGCCAAGCACATGGTGAACAACTGAAAGTGAAACTTAACCAACAACTCAAATACAGGTCAACTATGTGGCAGAAGGGACCACTTAAACATTCTGGTTCCATTACAATTACCTATAATAAACAAAATGTTATACAGGATGATTGGATAAATAATTCAGGAAATAAATAAAAAAGTAATGCATGACAGGCTGTATGGCTGGGGTTTGTGAGTGTGTCAGATGCAAAGGGGATGCCACCCAGCATTTTGATGGGTGAAAGAGTGTGTATCTATTGAGTGACTGTTTATTTATTCAGCATTGCATTGTGGATTGGAGAGCAGGCAACAAAGGAGGTTAATTTATGGATGACTGTGGCCCATTTTTTTTATTGAAGTCAGCTGTTTTATGGGTGAGGTACGCAGACAGTTTTTCCATGATATATGATCTATGAATAGATTCTTCCACTGTATAATATTTAGGTTGTTTTTGTTTTTTTGAGGGCTGTGTTGAGAATACAAGAGTTAGTGTTTGCATAATTTGCATGAATGAAATGAGTTTTTATCAAGTTTAGTTCTTAAAACGGATAAAGTAATTATTGTAGGTGATTTTAATATTCATGTGGATATTGA
>JBBPCS010003586.1:0-12140 GCA_037974645.1 Hollardia meadi
GGATGGTGTGTGTAAGTGTAATAAGGTGGATATGCAGTTATGTGGTTAGCTAAGGTGTTGCAATTAAAATTTGGGGGAATGGTTGGGGCACGGACAGAGGAACATCTTCTAATGATATTCCCCTTCCCATTTTCTTATCTTAACAATAATTTCAATAAGTTTCTCCCATGATAGCTGCTAATTGAGTTTTATACCAAGCAAGTTTGCCTCCTGAACCTGTTCAACATCCCAGTCTTGAAGTGATAGGCACAGCTGATTATCATTACTAAAGGAATTTCTGGCCCTAAATATAATACTTTTGGTTTTCGCCACATTCAAAACTAGTCTGTTCTAACATATCCAGTCGAGTAATAGTTGCAGTTCAGATTGAAGAGTGTTCCTGAATCCAAGTATATAAGATGATGCAAAATATATAGTTGTATCATCTGCAAATACAGTGGCACTGCATTTGTCCAAAACATAAGGCATGTCATTGATAAATATTGAGAAAAGTAATGGCCCAAGGTAACTCCCCTGGAGCATGCCACACTGTACACCCAAACACACATATATCAATATGATCTATGATTTTCTTGGACATATTATCCAATGCATATTGCATATTACATACATATGGCACTTTCTGTAGAGACAGTACAGTTGGAGGATGTGTATTATGTATTATTATATATTACTGTATATATTTGTCAGTTTGTTATACCAGTATTACAGCATATAATATGCATGTCCTTATTTGTTGCCCAGCTCCTACAATTCTGCAGTGTCTGGAGCAGAAACAACTTTCAGAGAGCAGCCGGGCCATGCTGAGGAAGCTCTGTGTCAAACTAATCCAGAGGCTCGGTCTCACCTTCCTGAAGCCACGTTTGGCTGCTTGGAGGTCAGACACAATACCAGCTAATTATATCCAGCTGTACCAGCTAATTTTTGAAACCTAGGTTTCCAACCCCAGTCAGTTGGCTTTCCATTCTGTTAGGAATTGCTTACTATCAGGCCTCTTTCCAGCTTGTTTTTCATCATGAGTATTTCATACAGGCCCGGAATTTCTGGAAATGGCAAGGCCACAAGGCTTGCAGCAGGGCAATTCTTTTGAGGGCACCAAGACCACACAAAGCCATTCCTAAAAAGCGTTAATTTTATTTTAATAAACAGTGTAACACTTCTAGAGAAATAAAAACAAATTTTTCATAATTAATTTATTTGTAATTCATATTTAGGAATAGGTTTAGGATCACATACCATCAGTAGGGCTACAGGATCATTCAAGGCTCGGTCAGGGCACTAAAATGTGCTACTGTGACGTGTTAGAACTTAGTGCACTAGTGCAGCCACACTTAAGTTAGATGGCTCACACTTTACTTCCATCATAAGAAGATGAAAAAATGACATTCAAAATTATGTTAATTTGGTCTTATGGGTACATTGTGGTTGTGAGACAGACATACACTGTAGGCCTATGTATGATTGTTGTTCCCTATGCCCCCCCACCAGCTGTTTTGATAAGTTATTTCTTATCTAAAAATTTAAATTGATTATTCACCTTATTTTAGCTGTTACCCACAAACTACTTTATTTTGCTCACCTTGCTTTTTCTCTTCCTTCCCCCTCCTTGCCCTGAATGTTTTTCAGGTACCAGAGAGGCAGCCGTTCCCTAGCAGCAAACCTGTCCATGTCTCAGTCTACTACAGTCGCTGCCACTGTGACTCAGACACAAGAACAGGAGGAGGAGTATGACATTCCTGAGGAGCTGGAGACTGTTATTGGTGAGCTTCAGCCTCTACTCACATTAAAAATGTGTTATTTCAGTACCTCAGCTTAGAAAATCAATTTTGCATTTTTATTTACAGAACATCTGCTGGTTGGACTGAAAGATAAAGAAACAATTGTCCGCTGGTCTGCAGCAAAGGGGTAATCTTATGTTAATATGTCACCTGGTAAAGATGAACTGTTGATTAAAAACCTTGTTGGTATTCTTTTTTACCAACTCCTCTGAAAGGGTTTATTTGCTACAATAGTCATCTGTTTTATTTAACCCTACAGCATTGGGAGGGTGACTGGGAGGCTTCCCAAGGAGCTGGCAGATGAGGTGGTTGGATCACTGCTGGATTGCTTTAGGTAGGTTTATTTTGTAGACATAATGGCTTTATACTTTTTACATTTTTTTTCCAAATTACCTATCACACAGGGACAATTTTTCAAGCATTTCACTGATATGTTTCATGTTATGACCTGTGTTGTATGTGTTCTAATACAAGCTTCCAGGTAACAGACAATGCTTGGCATGGAGGCTGCCTAGCACTGGCAGAACTTGGTAGGAGAGGCTTGCTGCTGCCGTCCAGACTGACAGATGGTATGTGTTCACAAATTCATGAGGTTATCATGACATACATGGACTGTTGTACGCAAGTCAGTTTTTGCTATGTATTTATTCAACATATTTACATGAAGTAATACATCTTCCATTGTCGACTTTCTACGTTACAAAAAATGTACAGATTTAAATATTAACAACCCTTATAAAAATTGCATTTCACCGTAACCAATCAAGTGTGAGAACAATACATAATATACACATACCTGTGGAAACAAATCTTTGCATTTAACAATTGTTTTTTTGAAAATTTATTTTTATTATTATTATTATTATTATTATTATTATTATTATTATTATTGTTGTTTTTACAGCTGACCTTGTGGCAGTGCTATAGACATGTCACATCGCTTCCTGCTAGAATTCTCAACTCTTTCAGTGCTTAATCAACATTTTTAACAGTAATGTTCGATAAGTTGATCTTTTCATGTTGAGGCTTGCAGCCCATCTGGGTTGGAAATATTCTGTCCGTATTACCAAATACTTTAGTTGTTAGCTGCAACGAGGCCTCCTCCTCAGAGCCCGCCCTGGTGCTTTTACTCTCTTGTTTGGCTTATGGCAGTTGTTTTCAGCCTGGCCACTATTTGCTCTTTTCATGCTTGTTGCCTTAGCCTTGGTTGTGTGCTTGGTGTTCTTTGGAGAGCCAGAAATTCTCGCCTCTATGCAATCCTCTGAGGGCCCATCTGTAGTGCTGAAATCATATGAAGAGGCAACAGAGCTTGCAATGGCTAGCTGACAGAGGGCCAGCGCTGCAGTCTGCCTCTGGTCACATGGTTCTTCATCCAGCTCAGCGTCTCGCCTCTGCTGAAGATCTTCGGAAGCGCTCAGGGCAGGGCTCAGGCGTACAGGGCTGCTATAAGAAGCTCGGAGGCTGAGGTTCAGAGGCGACTCTTCCTGCTTTAATTTCTCTGCGTCTGAGCAACTCAATCTGTGGTCAGATGGACTTTTTTCTTTGTCTGGGTTCCTTGTTGAGAGGTTGAGAGGGGCCAGATCTTCACTGTTGTCCTCAGTGTCTTGTTCTGATGTAGTTTCAGGACATGGCTCAGAAATGGGAATAGAGGAATATCTACTGCTCTCAGCTGACCTGAAAGAGACAAGACAAAATGAAGAGTTAACAGACTGACGACCGTAATTGTAAACACAGTATACAACAGCTTAATTAAGCCAAGAAAGAAAACCAAATTTTGGGATTGTTACCTACCCTCCATCCACATGCTGATTTCTTAACTGCAGCAAACTTTCTGCAGACTCCTCTTGTCTTGAGTCAGCTTTCATGGCTGTTATTGTGTGTCCTAGTTGGGTGGTTGTCTGTGACTCACTCATGTTAGTGTATGGCAGGGCCTCTGTGTCTCTCTGGATGATGTGTGCTTGGCTGGGTCTGTCAGGAGACCCCAAGGCAGAACAGCCCTCTCTAGGACTTAGCCTGGTTTCCTTGTCTCCGCTTTGCCCGTGGTTGCTCTTCTCTTGCGTAGATGTGTTGAGGCCGTCGTGACTGGGACGTGAATGTATGTATAATCCTTCATAATCCTTAGGCCCAAAGGTCGGGCCATACAGATCAAAAGGAAGATATCTGGGTCCTGTTATTTGCATGGAGAGCTCATGGGGTCTGTATAGGGTGTAATGCAGAGGGGGCCCCGGCTGAAGAGGGTGGCAGTATCTGTATGGGTATGGGGGAAAGAGAGAATTGTGAGGTGGGGAAATGGGTTGTGGCACCACAGGCCTCTGGGGATCCAGAAACTCCGGCCGGAAAGAAGGGGAGTTTGGCTCATTAGCATGGTGGTTTCCTGTGAGGTAGTATGGTGGATACAGGGGCCGGTCTGGCAAGACATAAGGAGAGTATTCAGGAACCATGGGAGGGTGGAATGGTTTTAAGGGAATGGATGATGAAATTGTGCCCCAAGGGAAGCCTGGGTGGTTGAAAGTAGGAACAGGAGCTTGCAAATCCTCTGACTGCTGCACAGGTAACTTAAAGGCTTCTGCTCCGTCACTTTTGGGTGTGACAGGAGAAAAAGCAGATGGGCGAGGCAGAGACATGGCTTCGTTGGCCTCCCTGTTCTCTCGCTCTATTACTGTATTTGATTTTGTCACACTCTGGATGTCCTTATTGACTTGATTGTCACACCCAACTTCTGCTTTTTCCGCGTCATCTCTCCTTTTTGTCATCTTGTCCGCTTTGTTCTCCTCAGCTACCTGTTTCTCAGTACTGTTGTTCTGAACTGTTGGTAGGGGACTTGGACAATCCTTAGATTTGACAGGGACTCCTTTTGCTACAGGCTTGAACTGTCGGACTGTTTGCCCATTTTTCTGAGACACCAGGGAGATGGAGTTATTACACAAGTTGTATTTCATGTGGTTGAAGAGATGAGACTTTTCGTTGCAAGTGAAAGGACACTGGAAACACTGGTACTTGAAGGGCTTGCCTGGTGGACGAGGAATGTAGTGGGGCCTTTTTGGTTTGCGTTCTTGTGCAGTATCCATCTTGATTTGAATACACGTTTTCTGAAAGAAAAATATAGCACATTGCAGTTTGGGAATTGATAGTGGTTAAGGTTTTCTTAAGATCCTCCTTTCACTGAAGCTGTCAGGGAATGTGACACTAAACCACATAAGATAAACTGGTGATTCATTGCAGCTTTTGTGCCTAATTCTCTCTGACCTCACTCCCAAGTAAAATGAGGCTAATAGAGTTGTTTGACTGGTTCGCGGTGGAGAGTGGCTCTCGTTGGAAGGTTTTTCTCTGAGCAGTTTCTACAACTGCTCAGGCAGAAAAATCTCTAGCTTCACAAAACACTGCACCCTCAGGCTAGTGTATTTTTACAACTGTTACAGAGTTGGACACCAAACAGAGAAATAGTTAAATATGAAAACCTGTCTTGTATGCAAAAATGTCCCCACATATTTGCATAGGTGCACTCGAGTCATAGTGTGGTTTTGTTTGATTGGCAGTCGCCTACAAACGCCTCTACTTGGCCTGCCTTTTCACCTGTCTATCTGTTCGATATCACTACACTCATCTATGCTATAAAGTTGGAGAACCGCTAAAGCATTAAGTTGGCAGGTGACTTACTAACATAGACCTGGTGGGCAAGCAGAGACTTGCTTTTACTCTCAGCCTTACTAAACTCTGTGCTGTCGGCGTGGGAACTACCAGCCTCCTGCTTCCCATGACTACACCTGCGGGATGCACTCAGCTCCCAAACATCATCATTTGATGAGCTCACCAGCTCTGGAGATACATGAGACATAATTCTTTAATCATTTTTTCCACATAATGTGCTAGCTAGCATGAAGAGTAACAGTTTAAACTAGCTGTTTTTAGTGAAACAGTGAGGTGGGTGGCATCTGAAACACTTTAGGCCCGCCTTTGAAATGAAACATCACCTAAAGCTGTGAGTTGAGTGTTGCTGCATAGTGCATGGAGGAACCTGCTTGTCATGAGCTGTCGCAAGAAGTTGTCACTCAAGTTTCTGTCCAACTGTAGTAGCACGCAAAGCCACTCCCTTTTTAAAGACTAAAATCTATTTGAAAATCTCTTTTGAACCGTGTTTTTCTCCACTGTAAATATAACCCAGTCAAAACCTCTTGTTTTTTTTATTTTTTCCCTCATAAAAAATATATTTGGTTCCTATAAGCTCAGGCGATGAGTTGGGTTTTTTTTTGTTAATTTACAGGCCAGCCTGCATATTTATACAAAACTGTTATAAAATAGTTTAAAAGCTATGTTATCTATATGTCTTGAGCACTTTTAGCAGTTCTTCTGCAGAGGCACGGTATTTTCGACATTACCTTTTTATCAATATGGCAGTGCAAGCAGGGGCTAATTAAAGTCCTTAGGTAACAGGTGCATATGTAGCATATACCTACCCTAAATATACACTACAAACTCAGTAACAGTAACTTTAAAAAACACTATATTTTCTAATAACAGAAAGAATTTGACCGAGTTTTGTAAACGAGTAATTGTAACTTAATGCTGCTTCCTTGTTTATGAAAGAAGAATAAAGAAATAAAGAAATTTACCTGTTCTGGTTGTAGCAGCCGTGTCTTCTCCTGAGTATCCAACCAGCAGAGAGCTGCTCTACAGTCCACAGCCAGCACTAGTATCTGGTCAGGATGTCCGCTCCAATATGTGCTGAGAGTTCAGTGTGTGTTTGTGAATGTGTGTGATGGTGCATGTGTGTGCTGTACTTGGGGATGTTAGTTGTGTGGTTAGTTTTTCTCTCTGAGGTGTTGTCTCACTAGTGGGTGGAGCTTCAGCCCTAACAGCAGGGCCCTCAGGCAACATTGATGTACCTGATATTAGTCAAGCCTCAAGCGATGATTTACATGATGAGGTGGGGTGGGGGCTCTAACTCCTTCTTCCTCCTTCCCACTCCATTTCTCTCTTTTGTGGAAATGACCATACAGGCAGATACTGTGTATGACATGTTGATTTATAACGCGTCAAGTTTCCAGTGAAGTTCAGTAGCAAGCTGGCAAGATCGACTTGACACTTGCATACTCGCAGGTAAAACTGCTGCTGAGCTTGTTTAGTGTTACATCACTTTTCATGTCATCACTGTTCAAAGAAAAACAGTGTTACAGGTGTAAAACCTTTACAGAAGTAAAACATTACAAGCACCAAATTACTAAAACATTATGCATAAGATATCACTGATGTTCTCACAGTGAAAAGAAATAGTCATTGTGCTGCACATAACACGATACGGGGGTTACGATTTACTATATGATGGCGATATATTGCTATACTGTAAGCAGGGTGCCATATTGTTTCATAGGCATGTGTTCTTTTATGCTAGCGATATGTGCTCACTTCTTCCTGTATCAGTTGACATTGTTACATTAGTGTGGAAGAGTCAAATGGCTAAAGGATAGATCTTTGCACGTAAACTATTTATTAAAAATCGATAGAGTGGTTTAGAGAATTGATTCAGTATCACAAAACATAATATTGTGATACTCAAGTGTAGTCACCAGAGACTCCAGATTTAAGAACTCTGGTACTGCAAAATACAGAAAGATTCATGTGGCGGTGATGGGCCATAATCGATATTGTGTTAACTCGTTTGGCAAGGGCTTGAAGGCAACGGATGTACATTTCATTTCTGTAGTGTGGGACCACTGCAGGTTTAAATGCATGTAAACCTTAACATCAATTAAATCTGAAATGCTTGCCATAGTTTATAGGCTCAGTGTAGGAAAATAAATAAATGTTCTTGTGAAATAAATTCTTTAATTTTGTAAAAAACAACAACAACAACAGTACATTCGGCAAATATAGTCTTTAATTCAACTAGTTGATGTTTGTTTTAGGTTGCATTCAGTAGATGTAAAAAGTGTTTCTGATAATTTTATTTTTTGAGCTAATTTGTTTTAGATAAAACCACTCATCCATTTCTGTTTTCTGCTTGCAGTTGTGCCAGTCATTGTCAAATCCCTGACCTACGATCAAAAGAGGGGAGCATGCAGCGTTGGTTCCAATGTGCGTGATGCTGCCTGCTATGTGTGCTGGTCTTTCGCCAGGGCTTATGAACCCAAAGAGCTGAAGCCTTTTGTCAATCAGATTGCCAGGTAACCCTCCTCTTCCTTCCTCTTCCTTCCTCTTCCATAGAAATCAAAATCACACCAAGTGCACATCCTGTGTTGATCCTGTAAGTGGCCCAAATGATTAATATCACTAATAATATGCTTTTCACTTTTTTTAATACTTCACTCTTCCACACAGGGAAATGGCAATATTAATAATAAATGCCAAAATTTTTCTCTTACTGCAAAACCTTTGCTGCTGTCAAGTAGTACATGCCTTTGTTCTTTATGTGGTTCAGTAACAGCTGTTCTTGTGTATAGATGAATACTTGTGCTTGCGTGCCCTCTCTGACATACTCCATGATTTCATAGAGCCCATTATTTCATGTTCACTCGTGTTGTGAAGGTCAGTTGTGAACTAAGTTAAGTTTTGAAACAGCAGTAGTGAAGAGTGAATATAGTGAATTTTATACACCCCAAAAAAGATCTAGTTGTGGATAGGGCTGCCACTAATGGTTATTGTCATTATTGATTAATCTGCTGATTAATCTTATAATTAATTGATTAATTATTTAGTCTATAAAATGTCAAACATTGTGAAAAATGCTTATCACAATTTCCCAGAGTGACAATTTGCTTCTTTTTTCTAACCAACAGTGCAAAACATTTAAGAAGCTTTAACCAGCAAATGTTTGACATTTTTGCCTTAAAAAATGACTGGAAAGATAATCAAAACAGTTGGCAATTGATTTTCTTTCGATCAATTAATCGAGTAATCATGGAAACTCGAGTTGGAACTAGATTGTAATATTATCTTGCACCTGAAAACTCCCTATTTTTATGCTGTATCTGCAGTTGTACATTAGGATTAAAATCTGTGTAGAGTATTAAAGAGTATTAAACTTTGAGACCACTGTGAAAAAGTGCTTCACATGCAAGGGAATAAACAAAAATACTATATATATTTTTTTAAACAGATGCAAAAAAAAAAAAATGGAAAGAGAAATGTATAGTCCTTTTTTAGATATGCAATATGTAGCATTGCTGGCTTCACCAATCAGTTAAAGTGATGGCTTTTGTCTGTTTAGACATTTACATCAAACATGACAGCTCATATACAGAAAGAGGGAAAGAACTGCGTGCCTGCATGATATTTGGCAGAGGGAGATTTGAATAATTTTCATCACTTAACATTATTAGAAAGCACATTCTGACAAAAAATGTCTCTTTTGGTTTATAGTCCATAATGTAAAATGGTTGAAAAAGCCTTGTACCGGGACCAGAAGCTTGAGCTATACTTAAAAGTAATGAGCAACATTTTGTAACTTCTACATCTAATCTCAGCAACCAGTGTAGAGAAACAAGGGCGCAATATCATCCAGTGACGTACGTTCAGTCTTTGGCAAGAGTAACGGTTTGCCTCCGCCTTGATCTCGTTTCTCTCTGTGTGCATGTATGGACCTGTGGCCTCTGACTGTGCAGACCAGCTCTGCAGTGTCAGTTTGAACCCCTGCAACTACCATTATCACCAACAGTCGCGACAACACCCTCTCTTTCCCTAGCCTACAGGATTGCCAGGTTTCGCCTGTTGCTGTAGGTTTCGGTCGCTGTTTGGCAGCAAAACTCAGACAAGCTGGTTCCTGCTCTATTCATCACAGCTTGATGACATTTACAATAACTCACTTTTGTAAATGTGGGACTAAGTGACTTGGGGGCACACACATACACACGCAGTTGAATGTCTGCAGTGATAGTTACATTGTGTATATATTAATTGTAGCATACACAGACATAATTCTCAGTATTTTTTTAAGGCATTATCCAGAAGCCAAACTGGGGCAGTTAGTGAAGCTCCAGACCTGGATCTTGCAGTTTGGAGACAGGGAACAATGGAGGAGAGCAAACAAGAGCCGCAGCAGTTAGTCTCAGACTATCCCTGTGATGTATAAGTACAATTGACATTCACACACCCACCCCTCCTTAGACTTGTAGAGGCAGTGTAAAGTTTAGGTCAAAACAGAACCGGACACAACTTCCAGTAATACAGAGGAGACATGATTAATCATACAGTGGCTGTATGGGAACCTGTACACTGCAGTCAAGATCTTTTTCATGGGGATGACGCAAGCTACACTTAGACATCACTTCAACCTAAGTCATTGATTCTTTACAAATTTATTAGATGTTGATACTAGAGGAGGGCATGAGTACTCAAGTACTTGTTTGGACGTCATTATTCATTCAACAGATCATCTTTCGAGGATTATACATATAAATACATATCTTGTAACCAGCTGTACTCGAGAAGAACACAAGTGAAGAAATGGGTTTCCAGATAATGCTATATGTATTAGCAATATGTTACATATTTACTGTTATACGTGCACTCTTTGCTCAAACTGGAGTGACGTTACTTACCGCACACACAACTTCATGGTTGTCACCAACTATAAGCTACTAGGAACTAGTAGAATTTTATTTATTTTTTTCATGTAAAGCATCTTTGAGTACCTAGAAAAGCGCTATATAAATAAATTGTATTATTATTATTATTATTATTATAAAGAACAACAGCACTATTAACGGTGTACCAGATAACATCTGTGGCGATTCAGAACACAATTTACTTAAGCTTATGCCCAAAAACACATTGTCTCAAGTTATGATGGGAAACTCCGCCCACCTACCCCCAACGTGCAACTACAGCTTGTTTAATGCGGGTACTCAAATATTGAAATAACCCATAACCCAACCCATTAAAATGCCCATCCCTGGTTGATAAGCTGTTGCTCTTTAAAAGGACAGACATATACAAGGTTAGTATCTCAAGAAAGGAATTTTTGTGAAGACAGAGAGAATGAGTTTTTTTTTCCAAGCTGCAGAAAAATGTGTTAAAGGGGATGATACCCAAGCAAGAAAATGGACAAACATCTGTGCAAACATTCAACTTTTAAGGAAATACCTTCTTAATTGCATTTCTAGGGCAAGTCTTTTATTAGATCATTTCTACGGTCCAATCCACACTGTGTCCTTCTCTCTGCAGTGCTTTGCTGATCACAACTGTGTTTGACAGAAATGTCAACTGCCGCAGAGCTGCCTCTGTAAGTTCTCTGGTCAACATCCTACGATTGTTTAATTAAAGATATGGTGACATGACAGAAGTTCATTTTTACATCTCATTTTGTCCCAGGCTGCCTTCCAGGAGAATGTCGGCAGACAGGTTTGTAATCACAGTATGGATTACAAGTGTATTATGACTAACAGAATTACCAAGATTTGGAGTTTATTTGCTGCCAAATATCTAGGTCTTGCTCAAACTTGCCTTGTTAGTGAAAGCTTTTGAAGCAAATAAGTAGCCTCCCAGGACGGCTATAGGGCACAGCAAAGATTTGATTTGCTAACAGTTCTTAAATGGCCATAATTGTCTCTTAAAATCTTGGTGCAATACTTGATTTTAGAACAAATCACTTATTTCATGAAATTGCACTGAAAATGCCTTGGCTCTTCGTTGCCGTTTGTGTCTCAATAGGGGACATTTCCTCATGGTATTGACATCTTAACTGCAGCAGACTACTATGCTGTTGGGAATCTCAACAACTGCTATCTGAACATTAGGTAAGAAATGGTGTATTTTATGCATTGGCTGTTCTTATAGACTTTCCCCTTCACAGTTTGTCACACTATACTCCAGTGAAGCTGTACTTGGGCAAATGCTTAAGACAGTAGACTTGTTTTGTGAAGAAAATGCACTCGGGTCTAAGGACTAAAGTGTGCAGACGTCATTAGATGATAAAGGACCCCAAATTGTGCAGCTTTGTAACAAATACAACAAAATATTGCAAATCTTTTAGTAAGTTAATATGGCATGAAAACACATCTGTCAGGGAGAGGGCTGAAAGTTGGCCTCAGATTGATATTGATTTCATTGTCCATACTCTGCCCATTTTTGATCAACCAATCACAACTTTATAAAAAATGTGTCATACTTAGCAATGGGATCAACCTCACCTCCTCACTAAGATACAATACAATACGATACAATTTTGGAGTTTGGAGCTCTATGCAAGTATCCTCAGAATGTTTGGCAATACAGCCCCTGAATTAAATAATTAATTGGGGTGTCCACTGACTTTTGGCAATATAAAGTAGATACCCCATATACACACCGATCACTGACAGATGAAGTGAATGACATTGATCATGGCTACAGTACAATGTTCTAGTGGGAAACCCTGGGTCCTGGTAT
>JBBPCS010003587.1:0-12140 GCA_037974645.1 Hollardia meadi
CCCCCCCCCCCCCCCCCCCCCCCCCCCCCCCCCCCCCCCCCCCCCCCCCCCCCCCCCCCCCCCCCCCCCCCCAGGGGGTAAAGTCACTGCCTCCGTACCTAAAATATGGTGGCGCTGGATGTCTCGCATGACCTGCTTTGAGATCTCGCAGATCAGAATTGGAAATCAGATTTTTACCTCTCTGTTTTTTTTTTGATATCCTGTGACATAAATCATCGCTGGCTTTTTCAGCGTGCAGTCCACATTTGAGTGCCTCACATGCCTTTTTGGTAAAGATTACCTGCATCACTGCTATTTGAAGACACTGATGTCGGTCTTTGCTGCTCCTTTCCTGTTTGTGTTTGCACATATGTGAAGTTGCTGAATCGTATTTACACAAACCTGCACAACATGCAGCAAACGGCAAAAGCTCTACTTCTCTCCGTGGCCATGCCAGCATCCACCTCCTCTCCTTTTTATTCCCTCTTTATTTTTAGTACCGTGTCCTCTACAGCCAAAGGGCAGAGCATTTTTCCAAATACACATGCCTACATAAGTAAGCATTCTTATGAGATATTAGGGTTTTTTTTATTTTTGGATACACCAGATTTTATAATAACACCACCACTGCTTTTGGTTGCATAAAGTCGAATTTGCGTCTCTCTTATACAAAATCGCCTGTTTACATGTTACAGGAAGCGGCATATTCATAGTAAAAATAGAAAATCCCATGTATGATATTTTGCAGAACATTATTTATCTTATGAAATCATTTAAAAGTCAAAACAAGACTTTTGTTCCAGCAGCTTTAAAACCTGCCTTCCTTTTTTTCTCCTCTCTGCCAGCATTTTGTTCCTTAAGTCAAATCTTATAGACTGGTTGAGGTACCACACACACACACACACACACACTCAGACACACACACACACACTTTCATGCACACTGTACCCTTGACAATAGCTCCCTGATGTTTCGGCAGTGACAGGACCAGGGCAACGTCCATTAAGGCTGTCTGCCCACACATGACACAGTCAATATGCCTCCGCTGCCGCCCCGCTTCAGACCTTCGTTTTCCATGAAGCCTCCGTGCAGGGAGGAACCCACGACCTTTACTGACACCTGCAGATCTAGTGGGAGTGTTACTTGGCAATCGTGCAGGATCCTTCAGCTGTCAGATATGACAACAAGCCAATCAGGACATTTGCCGTTTGGGCAGCAATTGTCCTCAAATGGTCAAAGCAAAAGCAATAAAAAAGAAACACCTGAAACAGCAACAGCAGAAGCTCAATTGTTAAAGAGTGCTTGAAGAAATTAGTATAGGGTGAAGCAGTTACAGTATTTATGGGCTTAGTTCCTAACAAAACAGTTAGAAATTATATTCTTGATGCCAATAACAACCAGTGGAATTTGAGAAAGAGACTGAGCTATAATACAGGAAGTTGCATCAGGAAAACCACAAGCTTTCTTCACATAACTTTCAGGAACATCTCAGCAGCTGAAACTCTCTGTTCTTCAATAATTTCCCCTTTTTCTTCACAGACTTTGCAGATACAGTGAAGCTCATTCTTGCTGCTCATATATCCTTGTCTCTCCCTGTAATCTGACTCCACGCCCGGAGGATGAGCGCAGATTTGCCACTTGCTTCAGCTGACAGTTGAGCTCTTTAGGGAGCCCCATAATACGGCAGGTACCACAGTATGTGACAACACAGCTTCAGCACCTTTAAGGGCCTTGTCTCTAGTCAGCTTGTTAAGATTCTATGTTTGACACCGTGCATCAGGCACGGTGACAACAGAGTATGCTAATTCTAACATGCCACCATCTCCCCCGAGTGTCCCCAGACCTGCAGTCCCTCAGCGATTTCTCATGTGCTGCATATCAAATGTGCGCCTCAAGTAGTCAAAGCAGGGAAGAGTTACCTCTGGAGCTGTGCTATTTACAGAAACTTGTGATAGCTTGAAATGACAGCACTGTGTCGTGACATCACGTGTTATCTATGTATGCTGTTGATCTGTTTTTAGTGGATGTCTCAAACCATGCATTAAATATACCTATTAATTTATGTGATTAGGGGTGCCACTGTGCTAAAATTGATTATGCAGAACATTTTCATCTTTCATCTGTTTTTGATTTTGGACTTTTTGTCGAACACAGCCCAGTCGCCAGCAAAGATGTTTAGTTTTCATTCAAAGATGCAAAGGTCTGCTTCCGTACAGCTTCTTGCAAGATGAAGTTGAAACAGCAATAGCCAAAATCCTCATTACGTATGCACAAAATGGCACTCTTTTCTCTTCCTTGTTTGCAGCTCATTTGCAGTTGAAGTGGTTGTTTGGGCAAACAGGTTTGCAACGAAATGCTCCGTCACAAGTTTACAATGTGTGTTAGACAATACACACACACACACACACACACACACACATGCAGAGTAAATCATTATGTGGGATTAACATACAGTACATACCCTCATGTTACTACAGCCCTGGTAGTCATCATGTGTGGCCTCACACTTCCATTATTATAAGTGCTTTATGTGTATTTTCAACATCTGGAGCTGGAATTCTGATTTGTCCTTAAAAAAAAAGACCTCTCAAAGCAGCGTCACACCTTCCCTAACTGCAAATTAGCTTTGCTGCCACTATCTGATAGATCTGTCACAGGCTGCAGCTAGCCTCGGACTGCGGACTGATCAGATACAGGCTTTCAAACCCAAAATCAATTTGTTTGAGCTCTTTGATTGATGAAAAAGGATTGTGTGTGTTTTCTTCTTCTGAAGGGAATCAGATGGAGAGTGGGATACTATGGAGGGGACGCGCAGGGCTGAATTAAAGCACATGAACACGGATGCATGCACACACACTCGCTCAGGTGTTGGTTTAATGGAAACAGTCTCTGCGTTTGCACAAACTGCCTCAGTGGGACTGTGCGAATAAGCACTTTGATGAAATATTGATTAGAAATATTAAAATATCACCCTGCTTTGATCAAAAATTCAATGCGCTGTTTAATTTATACAACAATAACCAATCATAATGAATTTCTTTAACAGTACTGGCCTCTTGACTCTAAACTATAATTTTTCATCCGTGACGCTTCAGCAGCTTTGGAGATGCTTTTAGACGAAGGGTGGAGTCGATCAGAGCTGGAGAAAACACAGAGAGGATTGAGAGGCTGCAGCCAATGAGAACTTAGAAGCACTAAGCCAGGCCCACTGCACATCTGTACAATGACGTCAGAGTCCAGTGCTGCAGCACACAGACAAGTCCCTTTATGGGACTGATGTGCACGAGGGCTTAGTAGCCCCTGATGTCAAAGACTCTGTAGTAATGTTGCAGCAGGTTAAGCACAGCCACGAAATCAAACAGAGGATGAGTCAGTGTGCAGCAAAGTGTTCCCAGTAGAAAAGCTAAAGCATGGACCCTTATATCTGTGGCTCCAATTTGTTCCAGTATAACAGGAACTATAGCAATTTTCTTTTGTAAAGTGAACATCGTCACCAACTGTCAGTGGTTTTAATGTTGTGGCTGATCGGTGCATATTTTAAAAAGCGGTTTTCTTACTGTTCCTATTATCTCTGTATGGTGTGGAAATTAATTATCAGACTCGCCTAATGTTGGCCTTTTAATTAACAATAACCACAATATTTACCTGCCCTTTATCATGTGCCTTAGTTGCCTAAACGTGACCATACCCTTGTTCATCTGCCATAAACAGGATCTTTTCCTCCCCTTTACAGGAGGTATACATTACAAAAGCTTATTGTGAAACCAAAGTGACATCTCTGGGCGAACCAGTTATTTTTGTGAGTGCTCATGCTGAGATGCAGAGCCGGGCATGTCTGCTGACGAGACTGAAGCTACCTTTATTACCCTCAGGATGACTCCCACTGAGCTGAGCCCAAGTTTTATCAGCCAATCAGATGCCTGGACTTCAGACCTCATCTGGGGCATCTCAGCAGAGTGTCTCCTGGCACCATCCTGGGTAGATCAGGCGGCAGTGATTCATTTTCTAGCAGACTGGAAAAAAGGAAAGATGGTTTCTGACACTTCTGATGTCCTTCCCTTTAATTAACACACATTATTATTCCTGGGGTCTTCTTAGCGGGGATCTTACCTAATCATTACATGTAAGGTTAAGCCCACAGTGAATATCAGGTATTATAGTTACAGTGTTGAGTTTGAATTAATTTTAAGGTCATATTCCCAGGTCAAGAGTGCAACCTCAGCTCTGTTTGCTTAATGGGATCTGCTGCTCCACAGTTGGAAATGCTGTTAACCTGCTATGTCAAGAGCAAATACTTTGAAGTCTCTCAGAACCAAATCCCTCCGAAGAGCACGAGGCTCACGGTGAGTTCAACCCACCCGGCTTAATAAAGCTCACTGGTCTGTGCCTAAAAACACAAAATCTGGCTCTATATGAACAACCCAAGCATGAACTGCATGGTTTGTCCATATAGAGACTAAATTAGATTTGATATCTGAATAAAAGCTAAATGCTTTGGCTTTACGATCCTCTCATCCACCTCATCAAGATATATCAACTTGAAATTTGGCATCACTCCTGCTTGGAAGTCTGTTCAAGCGGAAGCGTTTTCTTCATATAAAATTACTGATAAAAGATGCCTCCATTCAATGAGCTTGTCTTAAAGTGTCTGAAGCATTTGTACTTCATAGAAACCTTAATGTAAGAAAAACAAAATCAATATAGGCCTACTGCATGGGAACATGGCAGGTCTGTGGAAAATGCTTCTCAAGCAAGAGCCAGCGAGAGGGGTGGAAATGTTCCAGAGACAGCTCGATAATGGAGGGTGGCCTGCATGAGATTTGCTGGGGGAAAGAAGATTTTTCATGTCCTTCCTGTCCATTTTAAACAGAAATGACACCTCATAGTGTTCATGAATGAGTTTGGTTCCTCGACAAAAGACTTTAAGACAAATGCACAGTAAAGTTCCAACACGGTTCCGACATATCTAACCATAAAAACCTATAAATATCTTCCTTTTCCTTAATGGCTGAGAGAAATGCAAAAGGGGTTCTGCACAAGACGTGCCACAATAATATCCCCTTCCTCCCTGCGAGTGCACGGATGAGACCATCTTTCATATGTCTCCTCTCATCTTGTTCCACACAGTGAAGGAATTCAAGCATCAGTCTCCTCCTCCAATCAATACATAGCTACACTGCAAAAAAAAGCACATTGGCTGATATATTCAAGTCATTTTAATAATCCAGTACAGTTAAAGTCTTTTTTTTTTTATTATTATTCAGATGTAAAAGGACTATACTGGCATGTTTTCACTCTAAATATATTGGCTAATCACTTTGTCAACTATTGATAATTGTTTTTGTAATTGTCTAATTTGTCTAACTGTGTTGGTTTAAACAAAAACAAACACCCTGCATGCTATTTAAACGTGTTTTGTTTCCACCTGTTTCAAGAAAGCGCCTGAACTGACTTTAAACTACTTTTTTTTTTTTTTTTTTTTGCAACAAAGGAGCGTTTTTACAGCGTAAACACGGAGCGAACCTGTTTGTCTGCTGCCAATCGAGGCGCGCAGCATGTTGTTGGCTGAGCCGCGCGGTGATGCTCTGACTCATTATTGGCGAAGCCGGCGGAGGGGAGGCGATAATCCGCGCACGCACGGAGCAATCCGCGCCGCTGCTGGCAGAGCTGCTTGCGGCGGGCGTCGAGACGCCATGGAGCTGCCGTCTCTCCGCGGGTTTTACTCTCCAGGCAAATCGCTTGAAGGACGCACAGAATCACCACCTGCATGCTAGTAGGGACGTGCAAAGAAGACCAGAGAGTTGCCTCCTTATTTTTTTTTCTCCACTTTTGTCTTCACGGTTTTCTTTCACTCGGGGCGTTGCGCATCTTACCGGAGCCCTCCACCAGCTGATGCCGGGAGCGCATCAGCGGGTCAGGGGCTGATCCGAGTGCTCGCCTCGGATCGTTTCCTGTGCAGCACATCACGTTTGGCACATTGAAAAAAAACAACAACCACCAGCTGTGGATTGTTTGCCCATCAAAGGGATTATGATTTTCTCAGACATGAGTACGGGGACCAACTCCCCCAAGGTGCACCCACCAAACGGGACGAGGTTTTACACCTTCCAGGCAAGTTAACCGCGTGTCCTCCACTCAGATGTCATCTGCTTCTTTTACTGCTGTGAATATTTTGTTTTCCTGTCAATTCTTTGCTGTATTTAAAAGCAGAGATGCTTTATGGCGTTTATTGTGGCATATCTAGATGTCTTCGCATGTCTAAGATTGTCTGCAGAGCTGTGTTGTGTTGGGTGTTTCCTACCTGCATGTGGAGACTCCCTCAGACGTAATCCTAATTTTCTGAGATTTGGTGTTGGATGTTCAGTGCAGTCAACTACTATTGTAGGTGGATCTAGAGAGATGCATCCAGAAACAAGTGTAGTAAAGTGAAAGCAAAGTGGATGATCAGGAGTTGATGTGCTCTCAGTCATCATACAGTCCATAAAGAAGCGGCACATTAAGGCGTTTTCATACAATCCCACTTTAAGATCTTAAAAGAAAGAATATCACACGAGAATTTCAGTGGTTTCACACTTCAGCTCCTTAAATAAAACATCTGAGAGTGAAGTCGTGAGAAAGTCGAATTCAGAGTTCATCTTCACCCGGCTACTGTATAACGATGTTCAATTATTCATGCTTCGCAGACTGTAGCTCACACCCTGTGTATCTATATTTGAATTGTGCGCCAGTTCTACTGTATTCCTTGTTTCTAAAGAGAAATAAAAACAACTAGTGCCCTACATTGATTACTGTAGGCTATCCATGCATATTTCAGCTCTGCCCAGAGCCCAATGAAGCAGTGTCAGTGGATATTGATCGAGCGTCTTCCACATGACTCTTGTAATCAAGCCAGCACTTTCTGTTTTTACTGTGGGCGGAAGGAGGAAGGGAAGGACATGTTTCAGTGAAGGAGAATTTATCCTTTTATTTTCACAGCAGTCTGCCAGGACCTGCTGGTTTGCTTTATAATATAAAAGTAACGTGGGGGGGATTATGGTTGAATTTTAGCATCCAGGTGCAGCCCACCGCTTGACTGAGGATGAGTGTAAAGTGCTTTGTGGGTTGCCTTTCAAGTGAGCTGCAGTGCTGATGGGAGTCTTGAGATGAGATGTTTATGCAGAGATACACCTGCCTCATCAGTCTCATTACAATCTGGGCCAGCAACAGAGCCGAGTGTCAGGTTTTTAAGTTCTTTCTTTTTTTTTCCTCCACATATTTTTTTGCGGGTGTGGTGATATTTTAGATGCAACCTTGTTTTTACAGTAAACGACAAAGAAAGGCCGGAGGCTGTAAAAGCCCAATAAAGAGCAGGATCATTATCCCTGCCTCTTAAATCACTTCGTCCAATATCATGTTGGTCTGCCCCGCAGAGCCTCTGTGACTTTCACATTTGAAGATTTCTCCCTTTTGGTGTTTGTCTGGGGCGTCATAAAGCTCGCTTTGCCTTTTCATGTCAAATCATTAGTGAAGACAGGCTCCCCCCGAGGGCTCGTACCTGTTGGAAGAAGCTCCTCTGATATGTGAAAAATCAAAGGCGTGCTAGCTCACGGATTATAGTCCCAGGAAATCCCCATAAAAAGGAATTGTAGGGGAAGGCCGTATTGGGCTGCTTCAATACACATAAATCATTTTTCTTCCACCGTTGAGGTGATATAAGGTCTATCGTGCTCGGTTAGGTAAAAGCATGCATCACTGCATTGGGCCATGCCAAATCGGTGCTTTCTCAGTGGAAGCTTTTTGAAAACAGTTCCTGTCAGATTGTTTACAAACTCCTAATGATATTCATTTTATCAGATTGCCCTTCCTAGTTTGTAATTATAAATCGGCCAGGGCAAATTGAATTAAATTGCAAAGTAGGTGCCTTTTGAACTTCATCACCATCGGGGTGATGAAGTTATTCAGGTCCTTAAGTATTCACTGCCAGACTCTCCAAACATGTACCCAGAAGTGTCGGAGTTTGCTCACTTTGGGAGCTTGCAGCGCAGCTGTGTCTATACAGTCTCTGCATCTTGCTCCGACTCTCAACTGATATCTCCTTAATGACATTTGGAGGCAACAGAGGTGGCACATAAACATGATGCATAGACATGAGCAGACTAAATTAGTGCTTCCCTCTTCGCTAACCTGCAGTTCTGTGCCTTGAAATTGATGGAAGTACAGTAAAAACTAGTCTTGCATAGCCAGACAGCGCTGTGTCAGCCCTGGAGAAAGGTCCTCGCCCATTATCGTTCTGGTATAGGTGAAAAAATGCTGTGGCTTGTTTGTATTTTTCAATCTCAATCATCTTGGGTAGTACTAAACCCAGGATGCAGTGACGGTGCCCTGGCTAAAGAGTGTCGGGAGGGTATTTGTTATGAACATAGAGGCGTGTCTAGAATGAAAAGGCTAAACTCCAGCAACGGAAAAGAAAGCTCTGCTAGCTTGTTCGGGTTCATGCAATCATGTTCAGGCCATTTTGGATGCGTAGGCTGCTAGCTCTGAGGTTGTTTCCAGTACGGTAACGAAAAGGTAGTTAAAGGGGAGGAGACCACCACCTAAAATAGGCGGCCAATGGCAGGCGTACTCCCAACAGTCTACATTGAGTAAGTCAGGCTAACTATAGACAAGCCTTAAAGTCCACAAACATGTTAGCAGCTCTTTGAGGCTATCTTAGGTGCATATTATGCTAACATGTCCACTACCACAATGCTAACATGCTGATATTTAGAAGGTCAAATATACACAAAGTGCAGCTGAAGCAGAATGTCATTGGTTTTGCAGGTTTTTGGTTTGAAGCCAAATTATTGATGATGGCACAATAGAGGAAAAGTTAATGCAATTTATCCTCAGAGGGGCATAAATGTCTGAACCACATGTTATTGCCATTCTTCCAGTAGTTATCGAGAGATTTCACTCATAACCACAAATGTGAACATCATGACGGCAGAAAGGGGAAAGTCAGGGGATCACTGAACTCTGAAAACAGTCAACAGCTCTTTTTTAATGTGTTATTTCTGCATTGCTACCAGGAGGAATGAGGCAACTATTTGTGCGTTATGGTGCATATGCATCCCTAAATGTCTGTTGTCTGTGTGTTTGCTGGTGTTGGAGTGACATTCAATTATATGTCTCCCGTGAGAAACGTTTGCTGCCAGCGCTCTAAAACTCACTGGACCATATTAGTTGGGTTCACGGCAGAGTCGCTTTGATGTGATGCAAGTTTCTTGAGCCCGGAGTAGGAACACGACCGTCGTTCTGGCTTGTGAAGTCCATGGGATGTGTTGGATGCACCAGCAAGCCATTATAAAAACAGGAAAAGTCCATGTAATGTCTTCATCACTTCAGAGGGTTGTTCTGGTAGGAGTCAGCTAGAAAACAGTCTGTGCAGTGTTTCTGCTCCCTGGGCAATTTTCTGGCGAGATGACTGCAGTTCTGGGATTTGAGCTGTGTAAAAGTTAAGTGCAAATGTTCAAACACAAATCTAGTGTTGTGAGTAAGACACTGTCTGACAGTTCCTTGGTTTATTGTCTATTGTTTCTATATATATCCCATTTTTAGTTAAGTGTCACTTTAAAGAGAGTCCTGCTGTGCAGTTTAACACTGGATCTTTCCTTTGTTAGATGATGAGTTGCTTTGTCCATGTCCTTGTACTTAATATCCCATTGTTCCCATCCGAACTGTTTGTCAGGGATGAACTACCTTAAAAATGAGATTTAATTGCTGACCAGTTTGTCCTTGGTTGCCAAATTAGCTCTGCATGCTATTAGTCTCTTCAGCTGCATTGTCTTTACCCTAAAGACCCCTCCCTCTGTCCCTCTCATTGTAAAATGTATTGTTTTCCACGTGTCCCATGCATCTGGTCACCTCTAGCAATAACAGCCACTATTACAGGACGAGGCTCTATACAGTTACAGGATTATCGAATGGTAAATCTGACTACTGGATCTAATCAATGCTGAGGCAAAGTCACACCAAAGTCGGCAGCCAACTTTCAGACAGATTGTCAGGTACATTTTACTCGTCCATGCGGCCTTTTTTGTACAAAAGTATCCCTCTGGCCCAGAGAGGAGGACGGCTGAGTTGCTTCTCCCAGCGCTCCTTCAAAGTAATCCTCTCTTTCGCAGTGAGCTGGCATTTTGGAAGTTTATGGCAGCGCGGCCGCAAGGGGGGAATTTGGTTAAGAGCTGTTGTTTTGACGTCGGGTTCGTCTATGAGCATCTGTCCTCGGCGCTCTCTTTGTAAGCACGACCAAAGCCCAGACCAACCCCGCTTAAGCAAACGGTCAAAGCCGCGCCTCGTTTGGCTCTCCCTTTTGACAGTCTGACTGAGGGTTTGCATTCAGGGCTCGACAGAAAAGAGGGATGACACGGCTGCGTGCACTGATTAAAATAAAAAATAAAAAATTGCAACTTCTTATTTACCCTGGTGCTTACCTCTGCACAGCGCTACTGCGCTACTTAAGCCGAGTGAAGGAATGGCACAGCACCTCTTATTCAGTGCTACATCTTCAGATGCATAAATCAGCGCTGGATCCTGCACACCCACATCGGAACACTTTCACAGGCCCAGTCAGGCTCTTGGAGCAGGGAAAGAATGTGAGACAGGATGAGTCATCGGGTGACACCAGACAGCAGTTTGAATGACAAGCAAGCACCTATTTCTTGTGCACCCAGAGGTGGCCTTCCAGTTTATCCCCGGTGGACACTCAGTCTATCTTAGTGTCACTTTATTGCCTTTGTCAGTAATGTAGCCTCGTTTTTGTGACCTCGGGCTGTTGACTTGAAAAGTTTAGTCATTTGATAATTATTAGTTGTTTAAGTCAGGCCAAATGTTTTTGTCCAAGGGTCTCAAATGTGAGTTTTTTTCTGTTTTTTTTAAAAGAAAACATTGGACTGTTGGACCTAACCTACTTGCAACTGTTTTAATAATTATTTAATTGTAATTTTTAAGCAAAAATGCATTCTTCTTCTTCTGCAATATTAAACTATTTATCTGTGTCAGTTAAACAAGCAATTTTAATACTGTACATGAAGTTGGGCTTCAGGAAGTTGTGATTTAATAGAGCAAACATGTCATTGGTTAATTGAGACAACAATGAACTTACTGTATTAGATACCTTTCACTATGTACTGCATGTCAACACTTAATCTTGGAAATCCCTGTTTTTGCCGCGTGGTGATAGGCTGAACGCAGCGTCCCGCCCTCTGGATGATCTCTGCACATGTGTCAGAGCAGCCTGTGGTTACTCCGCACATCATGTGACACCAGGGCAGAGCTGCAGGTCGATCTGGAGGGAAACGTGCGGATGCTTTGTGAGACCTTTTCCGCCGTTGCAAGCTGCGCAGGAATATTTCTGATTTGAAATGGCGACGTGAACGTACGTGTCGACATTTCCACAGCAACATGTAATTATGACATGATGAAAGCACACCCGGCTGCAAAGAAACAAACAAAGAAGAGAGACGAACTCGCTGCAAGGCATGTGAAGAAGCTCTCTTGTCACTCATACGCAGAGACGCAAATACATGTACGCTCACGCACATGCAAAAATACACCCAGCTGTGGGAGCAAGCTTATCCCCCCAGCTGTTTTACCCCTGTCACACATACACACACACTCCCCCCTCCCCTCCTCTTGTGCCCCGCCCTCCCCGTGTCATGTGTTCATGGACGGCTGATGGAACAACAAAAGGTGGCCGTATGCAAATGAGCACAAATATGGCAATTTGATACACGGCCGACAGATTGAAGTGGACGTGCTTGACCTTTTCTTTGTTACGCTGGCACACGATAATTGCTAACAAATGCCCCCCGACACCCTCTAACAGACACACACTCAAACACACCGTCCTCCCCTGGGTATCTATCCGTGCTGCTGCTGGCTGGCCTCCTGAGTGGTGTGTGTTGGAGGCGTTTGCCCTATTTTCTTGGTCTTTTTTTAATCAGCCCTCGTGCATTTAAAATCTGGCCAGGGCAGATGGGGAGCGGAGTTTGACCCACTTTGATGGATTCCACACCGATTAAAAGGATGAGTGAGCATTCGAAAGCAAGAGGCCCCTGTGTATGGGTGTTTACGTGTGTGTGTGTGTGTGTGTGTGTGTGTGTGTGTGTGTGTGTGTGTGTGTGTGTGTGTGTGTGTGTGTG
>JBBPCS010003589.1:0-12137 GCA_037974645.1 Hollardia meadi
CACACACACACACACACACACACACACACACACACACACACACACACACACACACACACACACACACACCTGGTGTAAACATCATATGGGGCCAGTGGTACAGATATAGATCAATGTGCTGTGAATAATCTACAGACAGATGTACACTCTGCTGTGTACAGACTGTTCCGTCAATTGTTCAGTCCTACTATTAAAACTAAATGAAACACTAATTTAAAAAAAAGGGAAATACAAAACACACACATGCATACGCACGCACGCACACACATAGACACGCACACCTTTAGTGTCTCAGAGCATGCAGGCTTTGGATGGCGTCCAAGCTGATTAGATGGAGCGGAGAAGCAGCACAGCAGGATCAAAGATGACTTTCTGTTTCTCTCTCTTTTTCCTCTTTTTCTCTACTTTCTCTCACTACACCAATCACCGTTTTTCTGTAATCACTCCATCACGCACAAAAGTAAAAGCTGAAAAACACAGATTATGTTTCTCTTTTCAGACAATCTCAATGCGGCTTTCCCCAGAGGGGTGTACTACGAAGCAAGTTCAACAGAGCCAGGCTTTCTTTGTGGGAGCTGGCTCGACAAGCCCTAAGACCACAGTCACAGATTATGAGTATCACAAACGTGATTATTAACTTTCTTTGTTAACCCAGGCTCTCTGCTTCAGGCTCTGTGCGCTTTCCCATAAAAAGGGGTGTTCTGTGCGTCATTTGACTCTTCTTCTGCATAAAATGAACCGAGCATGTGCCGCCTACAAGAGGAACAGGATTTTATAATGGAGAGCTATGAAGAATATAAAAATATATATAGCAACACTTTTGCTGCAAGTGAAGCAAGTGAGAAATGCAGTCAGAAAGTTGCTGATCGTGTAAATTTATAACTGGTCCATATTAAAATTCATAACAACTATTTTTTGCCTTGACAACATTTCTAGTACTATTCCACATTACCCTCAGTCAAATGACAAAGGTACTATGTAAAACATTTATACATGTGGACACTTTGCAAACACCCATTTTATTTGCAAAACAATCTACCCTCAAGGTCCAATGAGTAGCTCCTCTGAAGCTTTCTAACCAATCACATGATCTTCATAAGCAGAACGAGTTTTCTCAGTTGTCATGACACTGTAAGTGTTCAGATTTCCATTGTTCTGAGTACCGTAAAGGCTTATAAATATTTGATTCATGTGATACGATCAAAATGTTCAGCACAGCTACTAAATGGCTTTTAGGGTGAATTTGTTTTGTCAACTGCTGTTTGCATGATGAGCTTTGCATTGCCTATAATTGTCCAATGCATGTCTTCTATTAACTCAAAACACTTAAATATTCTATTCGGTCAAAAATATGACAGATGTTTCTTATGTTTTGAAAGGCACAATAAACAGTAAAAACCTCCAAATCATAACTCACTAATAGAACAAAAGTAAAGTTTGTTCCAGTGGTCTTGTAAACACTGGCCCAGTGTTTGCCTGATAGTTAGCAGCTGACATGAGGATGCTTTACAGTTCACTGAGTGCATGTTAAACAGGGGTGGCCTTGAATGATCCGTGATGAGCACTGCATACAGTCCATATGAAACGATGACGCTTCAGCTGCTGCATGATCTCCGGAGCTTAAGTCTGACAGATAAGCCGGCTACAACGGGCTGAAGGCAGGACTATGGGAGAAGCCAGGGTAAAACTCTTAGGATGATGTGGGCTGAGATGAGTTTATCAGTGCAAACGAGTTAACGACTGATAAGCGCTTCTTTAACCAGACCTGGGCAACCAACCCTGTCTCCTGGAACTTTTGTTTATATACAACAAATTTGAAACAGCAAATACGTTTTATAAGGGACACATAATCTCTGCCTGGATTATGTTCAGAGATGTTTATTTGACTGAATGAATAAATACATCTATGTGCCACACTGGACTCGTAAAAAGGTGGTCCAGGTGGATAGTGGGCGTACAAAGTGCAGGACTCTGACACCAGACATTACCCCAGACTCTGGTGCAGTTTAGGCAACAAAAGCACTTTGGTTAAGGTTAGGGAAACATTGTTTTTTTGGTTAAATGTTCCAGAAAACAAATGATATATGTTATGAGTGAATATTTTCCTAATACTGTATGTCCTGTATCAACATCTTACCTTAAGCATATTTGCTATTGCAAATTAGCTGTATATAAATGGAGACAGGTCTGGGGTCACATAGTACATGGAACTACAGTTGAACTGTAGCCTGCTTGGGTGCAGTGTTAAGCGGGCTGATTTGACTAACTACTATTTGCTTCAGACTGAAATAAGATTAGCGTCCACACTCACGCTGAAAGCACTTTGAGGTTCTGCCACTTTGTTTTGACACTTTCTTTTCCAGTCTTTTTGAGGGATGAATGATGCTTTTAAATAGGTCATTACATTGCTCCCTCCTCTTCTGAAATGGTTTAATAGTACGCCACGATAGAATTAGCGACACCAACTGTTTACTATATCTATGTGGTCACCTTCAAATATTTGCATAATAGTGTATGGAAGCATTTTCTGGAAATTAGATTACAATTTGCTGCTAGCATGGCTATAAACACCACTGGCAATACAATAAGATCATTGTATTCTGTGACATCTCTGCATTCCTTCCACATCCACACATGGTGAAACTACCTCTTTTGGCTGTTTTCTGTTTTCACTCCCTTAATTTACAGGTTTATGGTGACAGTGTCTGAGCTAAGCATGTCATATATTAGTTTATTAGATTTGTTAGCATATTTAAAAATACCATCAATTGGCATGTGGTAAGTACTATACTAAATCCAGGGCTGCGTTTATGAAAAAAGAAAGAGTTGTTTTGCCTGTGTATCCACAAGTTTGAATACACCACTCCTTGCTGTTTTGATAGTACATTATTACATCAGCATTGCGGAACTGAGATAAGTATTCAGAACAGCAGAATTTGGTCATTAATGACGAGAGATTTCACAGCAGTGCGTCCTCAGAGGGCTCAGCAGCGCTCTCTCTGTCACTTCAGATTTTTTATTCCTTTTAGCTCTCTCCAAAGAGGTACTGCAGCTCCAGAAAGAACAGCTTTAGTTGCCGAGTCTTCATTTGACGTTTTGAAATCGAAACAAGGTCAGAGTAGGGGCATCAGGGCAGTTTGACATACCTCATAATGTGTACTTTATGTGCTAAATGATACTCATGTACTTCAACATACGCGTGTCAAGCGCTTTCAGTACATTTGGCCCTTTAGGATATAGGAACCATGTGGATGGAACATTCTGAGCCTTTGGGGATAAATGCTGGCACAACCATTCCCTTAATGTGGTGATGCAAACAAGACGATGTCTTCAGCATACATGGAAAAAGCTGATAAGTTCACTATACATTCTCTACTCTACTAGCTGGGAAACATTTACACATGAGTGGGACTATTGCTGTGAATTTGCTGGAATTGAAAATAGGCAAATACTCATCATAACAACTTTATCCCCCTTGCTCACAGTTAAGTGTTTGAATGTTATTTTGGAATTATTACTGCTGTCAGCCTTTTGATTCTTCCCCACTCTCTCTTAACCCAAACAAATTACCACAGTCCCTCTGACATTTTATGATTTTCTTTAAAGTTCCTGCTTCTGTAGTGAAATAATTTAAATTTACTTAATATTAATATTTCAACCTGACACAGAAATGAAAAAGATGGTAAGCTTAATTTGACATCTGTGCCTCTGTTCTCCCCTTCCTCAATCTCTTTCCTCCTTACTTTCGCCCTCATTCTTTCCAATCCCCATTTCCCTTTGTGCCAGCGGCATCGTGTCCTCCTCCATTCCTCCCTCGCTTCACTTTCATTCTTTTATTTACAGCAATCATCTGCTCTGTGTTCATTGTTTTCCCTGCTCTCATTGACTATGTATGGCTGCTGTTTCTCTGCCAGCGACTGCAGTTACAGACCGATGAGTGTGTGTTTGTGTGTGTGAGTACTTGCATGTGTGCATACAGTATATGTGTGCATTTCTCAGCATGTGTGCATATTTAATTGCATTTACGTGACTATGTGTCTGTGGGTGTCTGCCTGCACACGCCTGTTTTTGCACAATTATGTTAGCATGCATTAATATCCCTCTGATTCACGTTTATGTGTGTGTAATTTAGTGGGCATGCGGACATACAGTATATTACTCATAAAAATCTGTCACATTGCTGGGACTCCTTTTGGGGATGTCTCCATAACATAAATCATTAAACTTAAGGATGAAGACTTGATTCAATGTTAGTGTTAGTGTCTGCAGGAAAGAAATGTAAGTTAATGTAATGTCTCTCAAAATGAATGTATGAAAGTGTACATGTATTTGTGTGTGCGGGAGCACTGTCTAGCTGCTTTTCTCTTGGGTGCTAAATGGACGTCTGGACGATTTTGTATCCTTCCCCCTGTCTGACTAATACTTTTTTTTTTTTTTACCCCTCATCTCTGTTCTATCTAGACTTGAGACAAATAGCATTTTAAAGTACCTGTGTGGGTTTCAGGTGATAGGCAGACAACAGAAGAGCTACTGTGTGGTAAATGTGACAATTTGTGAGCAGTGAAATGTGACTGAAATGTATTCCTGGTAGAGATTTCTGTTGAAAGGAATAAATTGCCTTCATGAATAAGAAATAAAACAACGGGAAGAAGTGATATCTATTTTTTTAGGCTTTTTTGGGGGTTTAAAAAAAGAGGGATATTACTTGGAAATGTTGATTTTGCACAATATCTAAATGAGTCTTTGAGCAGGTATCAAAGTAATAGTTAAAGAGCAACTTAAAAGCCTGTTTTACCTTGAACATGGAAACAGACTAAGTGAATAAACCATTGACTGCGAAATAATGATGAACAACATGAGAGCTCCAAGGTTATAAACTCCTCCCCCTCCATGTTAGCATATGGGACATGGGCCAAACTAAAAACTCAAAGTAAACGTCAAATACATTTTCCCCAAAGATGGTTTCTGTCATTTTAGATAGTTCTTATCACACTGATGTATGTTCAAGTGTTCATTTTTCTGATCCGTTTGGTTTTAATTAGTTATTTGATGCTATAAAAAGAGGGTGAAACGTCATGATTGACAGCTGAGCCCCCCTCGTGAGTTGGGCGGGTGTATGGGCGGGAACTCGATCCGACGGCTCCATCGCTCACTACTGCCATTTACTGCCTGGAATATGGCTGCAAAGCACATTATTTTTCAAAAAGGTAGAAAATGATGTTTATGAATGCAGAGATCATCTCCATAGTCGTGGAAAGATCAGTAGCCTTGCCACTTATTCATGATAATGGTAATAGTGCAATGTATACTCTGTTACTTGACTACTTGAGCCAGCGTGTTTATATTCATTTCTTTCTCCTTTCTCAAGAGACCATTTAATGAACGTTAACAAACTAAATGTGCAGTTGGCACTCTGCCTTCACACAACATAATCCGAGCAGTGAAAGTTAGCACAGACCACAGTCACAGCCTTGTGTCAGTAAACTGTCACGCCTTCATTTAATACCGCCGTATTTGGTTTCATGTGACATTTTAAAAAGTTTCAAACAAAGCTGAAACAATTAACTAATTCGTTGGTTAATTATTTGAATGGCCAAAAATGTATCTGAAACAGCTTTGCTGCTTGTCTGTTATATGTTTTATAAATTGATTATCTTTGGATTTAGTTTGATCGAACAAAAGTGTTACTCTGGGTTCTCAGTACATTTGACGTTTTTTGATATTTCATAAAGTCTGACAATATGAGTCCCATCTCAGAAAAAGAGATAATTATGCTGTAACCCCTGGTCCACAAAGGGTGCATGAGCAGAGCCTGATGGCTGCGTTGCTGACCTGCTGCGTACATGCTACAGCCAGCTCTATCTTTCTACATGGATTTTGCCTTTGATAATGATCAATAACTATGATGAGGACATGATTTTTTGAAGTTTGTGGCATATTCTGCAGATATAGACACTGAAACTGCTGTGAAATGCTGGTATGATATCGATATGACTATCCACAGATAATTTTCAGCTATATTTTACCTAGGGAACCATATGTGTGACATAGGGGACACCCCAAATCTCTTATGTTGACAGAGTTAGCTATGGGCAACAACTTGAGCCCTGTTTTTATTCTACAGTAAATTTGTTTACATTTTGGGAAATTTGTTTGACACTTTTAAAAGTATGTTGATTTATATATTAGGAGTTCCTGTCTGCAATGTACCCATGGATGCACAGACAACTATCACTGGATTGCTTACTGAAGAAAACTTAAAAACATGATGATTCTCAGGCAAGTTCTGAAGGAGAGTCCATATTAATGTAAATGTAAAATTATTTATTCGTTCTCCTGATAGATTATTTGAACATGAACATGTGATAGAGCATGAAAAATGAGGTCTAAACCGCAGCCAAGGCCCCTCCATGTTTCTTGCAACACAAGTACAAGGCTATGTTGTAATGAATACATGTAGGAATGTGGACACAGGGAGGCAAGTTAGGGCAAACAGACACATTCACCTGAAGTCAAACAATAAAGAAACTGCCATTAAAACCAACACAGTGTCTGTGTTATTTGCAGTTAAAATGTAAAAAATGTATCTTTCCATTACTCCATTCTATTGACTTAATGATAACAAACAAATTAACACACACCGAGGCAACACAAAAGCAAAGACTGACCTTCCGAAATCAAAGCTCTATAGGCTCCTCTTCCATATCTTTGCAGTCTCTCATCCTCCACCTCTCCTTTGTTTCCTCTTCCCTTCCATCTTGCCTGCTCTCTCCCCCTCTAATGATCAGCAAGTGTGAGGGCTGCCAAGAATGTAAGTCTGCCATGGTTGACCTTCCTTTCGCCTCTACTCACTGTTTATGTGGATGTGTTAGAATGACTGCACTCCCCCACATCTCTCGGTCCACTGTTGCTGTTATTCATTCAGCAGAAGCAGCGGCCCTGCTACAGCTGCATAATTGACCCTGCTGCTGGAAACATGTAGGAACAATCATAATCTGATACCCAGCGTTGTTGCCCAAGCAAGAACAAAAATAGGGCTGACTATGGAGTCATGGCAATAAGTAATTCGGCTGCATTGCTTTGGTGCATTCTCTTCATTTGAAAATGATGTTCAGTCATGTTGCCCTCAATTGTTACACTGCATTCAGAGCAATACAAACCTCATGAGCAGCAGTGTGTGCTTGTTAGCCTGTTTTTATGCACAGGGTTTTGCCTCTGTCCTAGCTCTGTGATTGGTGTTAGAGCTGTAAACAGATTGACAGGCAGACACTACTTGACATTCATCCTGTGTTTGGGGGAAAATTAATTTAGATTTTAATTATACAGGTGTCAATGGGCCTCATGCAGGAACCATGTATGATGATTTAAGTGAACTTGTGTTGACCAGTTTTCTTGCCTTTAGAATTTCCTCGTATGAACGAAATTCACGACTGGTGTGAAACATTCTCATGCTTTATTCTAAATAAATTTGGAGTTCAAATTAAATAAACCCAATAAATTACAGAAATCAAGAAAAATCAGATCAAATCAACTTATATACTTAAACTTATAATATTCTGTTAATTTTATCATGACCAATTTACTGAGAGGATCGACACTGTGTGTTTGTTTGTTTTTTGTTAGATTTGATGATATATTTTGGCAAAGCAACATAATGAGTTCTAGTTGTTGGAAAAGCTGCCTCTGGGTCTTAATGCAAGTCTCTGTCCTCTATTATAACACCTGACAGTGTGACATCAACAACTGCATAATATTCCATCATCCATCTCCTTTACTAGCATGTCCTCTGCTGATTCATCACACTGGATGCCAATCATGGTCCTATGCATGAATTGTTTTGACAAGGTAATTTAACTTTGTTTTGGTGGAAAAACCAAATAAGACACATTTTTATTCTGAGTATTTTTTCCATATCTTAAAGCATATCTGAAGATCTATATCTGTCAATGAATATCAATGTCAATGAATAGTCGGTTTAAAAAGCCCCAGACTGGTCACACCACTTCAGAAACCAAATCTACTATGCCCTTGACGGTTTCTCTTCCTGATATGTACCATGAAGGAATCTGACTTTGTGCCATAAAGCAGTTAGTATGATATTACAAAATACAATATAAAATGCATAAAAGTGCCCTGGCAGTCTTCTTGGAAATGTTCCATTTTGTTTGTGGCTAATTACACAAATTTCCCCCCAAAAATGACCGGACTGGTTACGACTGAACTGCAACACCTGAATTTAAAAATCAAAAGTTGATATTTTTTATTGTTAAATAAAAACTAATTCTTGCTTTAATAAAAGGTGAGAGCTCTTTTATCAGATAAATTACAGAATGACCTAAAGCAGCATAAGCTAGCATCACAAAGTAACTACTAAAGCTCAATAATTTGAGCTTATAAAACCAACTAAACAGTGTTATAAAAAATCTTCATGCTCGTCCACTCCTACCAAATTACATTTTCTCTGCTGTATCTTGAACAGAATCTTCTTTATGAGTTTTGCTGCTGAGGAAAAAAAAGTCCTGACCCAGAGGAGACAGCATTGGTGGTGTGGACAAAACCTGTGACTATTCTGTATGGACTCAATAACCTTTACTCCCTCCTCTACCTCTCTCACCTTCTCATCCATCCAATCTAATATGTGATATTAATTCTACAAAGGCTATTGGTCCTGGAATTGAGAAATAAAACTGGAGAAAACCTGTATCCCTGCACTGCCTTGTCACTGTCCCCATGCATGAAAGCTTTTCTTTTAATCTTGTCCTCTCTGTCTTCCTCACAGTATTTATCTGCTCGCAGATATTCAAACTTTTAAGTTTTCCCACTGACAGTATGTTCAAATACTTGAACTTTTGTTAAATTCGTCAAAGTAAACTATAACAAAATATATTTGTTCCCAACCTTCTTCCCCAGACAAAAACAAGACAGAAACTAAATAAAAGGTATTTTTTAACAATAAAAATTATGAAAAATGTTCCACTTTTTTGTCACTGACTTTGTTGTCAGTGAACTGCATTCTCTGCCACTCAAAATCTCCTCCTCATTAGTTTAATACTTGTTCCACTAATAAGAAGCATCTTACATTCTTTAGCTAATGTTACATCAATTTCAGCAATGTCAGTTCTGTCAGTATATTAGCTAATGTTATCAGGTCTTAAGTCAGTAATGTTAGCTAAAGTAACCAGGTCTTAAGTCTCTCTCAGTAATGTTAGCTAAAGTTACCGAGTCTTAAGGTAAGGACAAAAAATAATTGGCCCGAAATTACTGATACAGTAGGTGGTGGTATGCACCTTAAAAGTTGGATTGCGATTCACCGATAAACACAAAGAAGAGGAACGAGAAGAAGAAGAAGAAGAAGTAGAAGAAGAACAAGCGCAGCAGACTAGTCATGGTCATGACATCAAACTGCTGCACCTGGGTAGAGCCATGCAGTGTAGACAAAGACAGTTCAGGAACCAAGACGGTTCAATGATGAGTTATTTCCTTTATGTGTGTCAGGTGGGTTTTGTCACTGCCCCGGCCTTTGAGGAGACTAGCGGCAGGTCTGAGTTCATGGGAGAAATGAACGTGATCACAGATTAGGGCCGATTCTTTTATCCCTGTCACCAAAGTAAAAATTTGACCAAGTTTTCACAAGCCACGTCTTTGGAACATTCTGATGCTAAAATGGCATTTTTCAGACACACAAATCAGGAGAAAATTTACTTTGTTCAAGACTTGTCTCTGCCTCAGCAGTACACTCTCACAAGATCCTGCCTCACCGTGAGCAACGCACTCTCGCAAGGTCTCAAGATCTGTAGCAAGCATATTATGCTAGCAGATGAAAACGAGCGGCAAAATAAAGCGCAAACATTACATTTATTACTGTATTCAACATGGACAAACAATAGCTCTCAGTAATGTGTTAGTGTTAAAAATGGGTGGGAGATGCGACCACGCCCACTTAGGAGACTGGAAGTACAGTACATACCATTTCCTACCATTGGAGTAGCTTGTAATGGGGTGTCATCCCAATCTACCATCTTTAGTGTAGACTAGAGAGCCAAACATGTCATCGCCAGAGTGGACTTTTTTCTCAACCTGTCTTACCCTCAGGTGTTAATAAACTACAGGTTCTATACTTTACAAAATGTAAGAAAATTAAAATTCCATCATCAAGAGCCATACGGTATGTACATAAAGCATGTAACTAAGCTTTCTGTGTAAAATCAAAGGCTGTCTGTTTTTTAACTGTTCATTTTAATGTCTGCACTGTGATATTCTGTATTGTCTTGCTTCGGCAGATAAACCCTGTCTATTATAGTGCTTTACCGTTTCTCAATAATAATAAAGTTTATGATATATACATGTGGAAAATAATCATCTCATGATATTCTTCCATAAAGCTTTACTATTACAGTTCATGATTCAATAACTATGTAATCTTAGATATGCTATGTGTACTTTCAATGAACAATACAAGAACCTTAAGTTAGATTTGTTCATGTTTAAATTGTTTCCCGGAGCGATAATAAAGCTTTGTTATCTCATGTCTGTAGCAATTGTTTTTGTTAATTCTTTGCTGATTGTGGTTGTCTGGCCTTTTTAATGTTGTTTTTGTAAGATAATTATCTGATTATGAATGTGAATTATTACCAGTCAATGTGTGTGCCTGTTTGGATATTTTTACAAAAGACTTTAATTGAATTTCTAATGACCATTTCATTAAACAGCCAGTAAACTAATTACATACACTCAACAATAACTTTCCTTCTTGCAAGCAGGTATGTGGTTGATGCTGCAGCCCCCTTTTCTTTTATAGGCCCATTATCCCTATTGAACATCTACCTACAAACAAACTCTGCAGCCAGACGTGACACACTGAGCCAGAGAGAAACAGCGTCATTTAAAGTTAGGATTCAACTTCTGTCCATGTCTAGTTTATATTTTACCCGATCATTTTAAAATGTGGAATGAATGCGCCTTTCAAACACTGTTTTTAAAGCCAGAATTTCACAGCCTCATACTTAATTGGAAATTAGCTGCCATTCAGGCTAAAAAAGATGTCATATTTTATAGGGATTATTTCCCAAGAGATTGAAACTTTTGAAATAAAAAGACTGCACAGTTAAATAAAGACAAACGAGAAACTGCAACAAAACCAAATTAAGGCTTCATGCTAATTGTGATGGATTACCCAACTCTGGTGATTAAAGCAGACTTTTGTAAATGAAGGAAAACAAAACCTGATAACGCAACTATGGTTTTAGCCAGAGTGTGTGGAGAGTATACCACTGCGGCAGTCCAAAGAGGCTATTTTTTTTAGTGCACCACTGAGCACCTTTAGCACCATAAGAATGAACAAGGCCCTCTGATGATGCTGTATTCTGTTATCCTTAATACATTCATGGTGTATACAGACAAACTAAGAGTCACGTAAAGAGCGGTCTATGGGGCTGGTGATTTGATAATTGATGAGAATGACTGTCCTGTTATTTTCTCGACCAACTCTAAGAATGAGGGAAAGTAGAATGGATAGGTAACAACATCCTTTTTCACAATCAATTCCATGATTTCTCTCAAATTAAACACACTGGGTGCAGAACATATTAAAAACATAAAATGGGAATTTCATACTCGCCTACGAATATTTCACATGAAAACTATTCATACAGGCAGTGATGCAAATATGTGACAGTATGCCCCAATACACAAATTTGCGACACAGGTATATTGTCACAAATAAAATAAAAACTGAACTCCACACGCACTTACTGTAGATCATGCAAGACAGGGACTGGTGGAAAAACTGCTTATTCAACAGCTTGTAGACCTCCGAGAGTGGTTGGGGGTCTCGGGGGTGACAATGCAGCACCGTCCATAAGCGGAGTTTGCAGGGAGGCAGGGGGGCAGCGGCTCAAATATATCACTCCATCTAGTCTAAAATAGGTCCAATAAAAACATTTCTTGTATATATACAGTACCAGTCAAAAGTTTGGACACACCTTCTCATTCAATGGTTTTCTTTATTTTTTATTATTTTCTACATTGTAGATTAATATTGAAGACATCAACACTATGAAGGAACACATATGGAATTATGTAGTAAACAAAAAAGTGTTAAACAAACCAGATTAGATTAGATTCTTCTTCTTCTTCTT
>JBBPCS010003590.1:0-12137 GCA_037974645.1 Hollardia meadi
CACCCAAATATTAAAAACAATCCATATATTTCTAATTATGTTAGTTTGTCCAATTACTTTTGAGCCTCTGAAAATGGACTATGCATAAAATGTCTGTAATTCCTAAATGGTTAATGCAATATTTCTGTTAAACCCCTTGAATTAAAGCTGAAAGCCTACACTTCAATCACATCCTGATTGATCCATTGTGGTTGTGTATCAAAGCAAAATTACAAAAATTGTGTCACTGTCCAAATACTTATGGACCTGACTACAACAAAAGTTATCTCATGACACTTAACATGTAGAGTAGGTCTAGACCACACTCTTTATTATTAGTTATTAGTTATTAATTTACAGACCCAATATTTCCGCCATGAGCAAGCACTTGGCGACAGTGGCAAGGAAAAACTGCCTTTTACAGTAGAAGGCAGAAACCGTGGAGCAGACCCCAGCTCTAGGTGGGCAAGAGAGAGAGAGAGACAAAGAGCTAGAGAGAGGGACAGAGAGATAGAGGGTGTCTCCCATTTCTCTTATTTGTCATTTCCTCGATCCTCGCGTGAACCGGAAGTCATTCTGATTCGCCATCTTGCGCGGCGTCCCAAAGCTCTTATTTCTGCTCTGAGGAGCGAGGATCGAGGAGTGATCTCTGAGGAGCCATGAGCAAGGATACACGAGTGCAACCTTCATGGAAGTCTTTTACTGACTGACACGCCCCCTTAATGCATATCAGGTATTGATTGGACACAACAACACTGGAGTTTCGTGACGGAGTTCGACATTTAACAGATTAATTACTGTCAAGTTTTATAGTGGTTCTGAATGATAAAAGGAGCACAAACAACTTCCTTCATTTATTAGAAAGATTTTTCTTTTCATGATCTGTTATTTCCCCCATTAACTTTTATTTTGGATCCAGTTAAAGTCAGAGAGAGTAGGAGAGTCTGTCTGTCAGCAAGAAACACTTTTTACATCATTTCCATTCAGTCACATGTGAGGCTGATCATACCTGAGAGTCAGGTTTGATGTGTTACATCATTTACATTTTCTCTGAAACATTTAGCCGAATAAATAATTTCTACTTTTAAAGCGTCATCATAATCATATTCTGGTTATTAAATAATGAATTCGCAGTCAGTATATCAATAAATACAGACGCAAATAACAGATAAATAATATGAAGTCATTCTGCCAGTAGAAATGGTTCCTGTGCCTCTGAGCAGAACTCAGTATAAATACAGACTGCAGCTTGTTGTTCATGAGCAGGTGTTTTTTAAACAGGTAACAGAGAGAAAACACTGCTGCTCTGCACTGAGAACTGTCTTTATTAGACCACGTGTGTCATGAGATGCGCATGGCGCGAGCCTTTGCATGTCGGCCACGGATGCCAAGTCCCTTGTGCACCTGGATAAGATGCGAGGGGCTCATGGCAAATCATCGATATCTGACAACCTGATGATTCTTGAGATGAGAAGACGAGACAAACTCCATCAAAAGTCTCTTCAGCTGTTAAAGCTGACTGACAGCTTCCCATTTAAGCGAAATGGGAAACAGCCAGAGAGAGAGAGAGTGTGACAGAGGCAGAGGGGGTACAGGGGGACAAACATAGATGCACAAACATAGATGCACAAACATAGATGCAAAGCAACTGTAATAATAAAAGCTGTAGAAATATTACTACTGTTAAAAATAGTAGTAGGTGTAAGAACTATATCGTTTTAAAATATAATAATAATTATAATAGCAGCAGTGGGTGTCCAGCAGGACCACAGCAGTAGGTCCAACCACATGCTTATTATTAGGGCTGGCCTGAGCCAGCCAAACTTGACAGGACAGGAAACTCTCCAGATGAAACAGAATTCAACTTTTAGCTCCTGAAATAAACATTTTTAGACTGCTCTGATGGAGCTCAGGGTTTATCCATTGGACTTTTGAATGTGTAGAACATTAACAAGAGATCCTAACTGATCCTGCCAAGAGATTTAAATAATCAATCAAGGAAATAAAGGGTATAGTTAGTTGGCCTAGCATGCTGCTAGGCTAACTAACTAGGCTAACTGGCCTAAACATACTGTTTGTTGTTTGGTCTAGTTGGTAGCTCATGCAGTATGCTCATTAGCTTAGTCCACCTTTGTGCTGGTTAGCTTAGCAGGCAATTTTGTAGTTTGTTTGGTCCATTTGGTTGCTCAATAGGCATACTAGTTAGTCTAATGCAATGGGGTAGATAGGATAGGAGGTAGCTGATTATTTTGCTGTTGCTTGGTGGGTTGAGTTGCATGCTGCTGGTGACAGTAACATACAGGCTAGCTTGACATTGTGTTAGCTGATTTTAGTTGGCCATCATGCTGTAATCTGGTAATGTTGTAAACAAAAGTGAATATTCCTTGCTATGGAGGATTGTGTTGAATGTGTGAGAGCTGGTAAAGAGGGGGATGGGTATGGGATGCTGGAACACACTGTTAAGACCTTTCGGTGTTCGGTGCCCCTCTCAACAACATGATAACTGTAGACTAGTCTTAAACTTACACACAAATTCATATTGATATGGAGATCTAATATTTGATAAGATGTATCAAGGGAGAGGGGTTGCTATTAGTGGCTATTAGTAAGACAAGTGGAACCAGTTATGGTGGTTGGACAATTGAGTGGGCCATGGCATTCAGATGAAGTTGCCTAACAAACCAGTTGGGCCAGCCACTGTAGTTTAACTTAAGCAGATAAGGCCAGGGCCCTCATTTATAAAACTGTGCGTAAGATTCAGGTCAGAATGTTGCATACGAATGAAACACAGAAAGTGCTTAGACACAAAAATATTTTATAAAAGTGCACACGCACGTCCTACACTGGTTTCCCTTTGAAAATCATCAACTCAAAATGTGGTGCATTATCATGTAAGCTGCTAATAGTTAGTGATATGTTACAATTAAGATACTGTGCACTTAATATCATTTTAAGAATGACCTTTATCTGTTTTTACAAATGAACTCTTCATACATACAGTATGTGAGAAGGAATATTTCGATTTATTGTACAAAATTGTGTCAGTTTTGTCAGTTTTCAGTTTCTCATGCTCTTTCATACTTGGAGTAGCAGTTTCTCATTTCTCCAGTTGATGTGCATGTGCATGAAATCATGCATTCTCCTTTTAAGTTTTTTTTTTGTACATCCAATGTTTGCTTAGAAAGTGGCATACTACCTCCTTTGTGTGCACTCAGCATTTAGAAATCTGCTTTTTGCTTGGGTGTGAGTAGGAGTTCAAGGTGGCTTAGAGGTACAGGTCAGAGCTGTTGAATGGTGACGCCTGTCACTGTCAAATTTTACTGTATCTTGATAACTGAAATGAAATGAAATAAATACATGATGCATGAATCTTACTGCCCCTCAGGCGCTGCAAATCTTGGAAAGGGAATTGGAGGAATCCTGTTTTCCCGCTTTTCCCGTTCAAGTGGCCAGGTAGGTGGGGTGGAGGAGGAGCCGTCAGACTCTGAGGGTGGAGCCTCTGAAGTGGAAAACATGGCACCAAGAGAGGAAGGGGCAACAGTGGCAGAGAGTGAAGAGAAGGACAAAGAAATAGAGAAGGAGAGTGGGGAGGTAGAGCCTGCCATATCCCAGTCCACCTCAGCTGTCATGGAGAGCACCTCATGTAAGTACTATGCTTATGGTGACAAAACTTTGGTAAATTTAGTTGCAGCTGGATATCAGAGGGTAAAAATCAATCGTACCAATAAAATCTTGTTTCCCGTAGTCAGTTTGGATTCATTCTACATTCTTCATTCCTACATTCCTACGTTCCCCAGATTCTCAAGATACCTGGTCCAGTTCCAATGACCATCTGCACCAAAACCTGACCCAAACTTTACTCAATGTCACCTGTGATATCACAATAAGTGTATGAAAACTCCAATCTCTGTTTGAGACAGTAGGGCAGGACTTTGTGAAATAATGTAACCTGGACAGACATATCTGTAAACAGTAAAGTGTGAGGCTGATATTTCACACTGGACTGTTTGTTTTCTGTTTAAGTGATACTGTTCTGTCAGACAAAATCATCATATTTAACACAACACTGCATTGTTAGTTTCCCTTAAGCAAAGTCTGCAGAGTTGTGGACTGACAAAATGTGTATAAAGGGTTCAAAAAGTCTCAAACATTTTGCTTATTTCACAGTAGGACAGTCCCTATCTCCAACTTAAATCTTTACTTCACTCAGTATGATAATTTGGCTTGCCCTGCTAATTACTGCAGACAAGGGTGCAGCAGTTGAAAAATAACATACTGTGTTCTGTGAAGAATGATTTCACTTCACGACTTAACAAAAGCTGAAAATCTTGTTCTGCTAATCTTCAGTGGTTATGGCTCTGACCTAACTACAGTGGTGGAATATGTTCAGGGTGTGGTTAGGACACCATGACATCATTGTTAGTTGTGGCTCAAGGTGGTCAAAGAGATAAGTGATTAGTGGCTGGTTGAGTACAAATGTCCATACTTCTGTAGATTGCAAAGGGCCTCATGCAGACTTATGCAGACATCCAGCCCACTTGGTCCAGATTTCACCAGTTTTCCCAGAAGATTACAGATAATTTATAGAAGTAATGATGATTTGCAAGAAAAGCATTAAAATAAATAATACAGCAAAACATTTATATCCCATAGTCCAAATATACAGCATTTGTTTTCGAAGAGATTTTTTTTGTTATTTTTAAAGATGTAGTTCAGAAAAAATTTGGTCCAGCTAAAAAAAAAAATTGCCAACCACTGATGTGAGGGTTTGATGTGGATATTAGTGTTAATACTCCTATAAAGGATTATAAGCAGTAGAGCCTTACATACTCTAGACAATATGACAGAAGTCCAACAGGGCTCTGAACTAATAAGGAAAATATCTTCTGACAGTTTATTCAGGTGGATACTGATCATTTTCTCTGTTCCAGTGGAACTGGAGAGACGCATCGACTTTGAGCTGCGGGAGGGCTTGGTGGAGAGCCGCTATTGGTCAGCAGTGACCTCACATACGGCCTACTGGTGCTCTTATGATGTGGCACTGTTCCTCCTCACCTTTATGCACAGACCACAACAGCTGCCTGAACCTGCAGAAGACAACCCAGACACCTCGTAACATTAAGTGAAAACTGACACATGGAGCCATCACGGTTGGGGTCACTCTGATCACACCTTTTAAAATATAACTTGAAAGGCCAATGTATTTAACATAATGAAAAGATTTTATTCTTCAGTTTCTAATTTCATAATTCAGACAAAACAATTCTCTGCCTCAGAATTGTGTGAAATAGTAAATATGAAAAATATATTATTTAATATATTATTATATATCAATTTGAAATGACAACTATTTGGAAGACTAATTCTTACTTTAAATTGTCTACATTTTGTTTTATCAAACAATTACTAATACCACTAAATTGTTACTATTTGTTAATTTGAAAGAATGGTTAATTGAAGTTTAGGAGTAAAGTCTAAAGCCATGCTTGCGGCATAGATACTGCAATGTTTATGAAACCTCACAACACTACAGTGTTTTAGGTAACGTTCAAGTTTATGTTGTGCAATGTACATTGCAATTCTTCCCATTTTACAGTGAATTTTTTTTGTACCAACGTTGTACCACTATAGTACGTACCAATACATACATGTAGGTACAAGGGAACAAGATGGGACAATATGAAGCATTTTATAAATCTGCATTTCATAAATTACCATATACTACTTACCAACACTGGAGGGATACAGATAACAAAATAAGAATAGGCTAACTACATAGTTGTAGTTCCTAAATAGCTACAGGGTACATTTGTGTTTTTACTTTGGCATAAACAGAGAAAGAGTATTGTCAGAAATATGCTGTAGGCCTATAGCCGGTCATGGCAAATGGCCGCCCACTTATAGAGCCGGGGTCTGCTCCAAGGTTTCTGCCTTCTAAAAGGCAGTTTTTCCTTGCCACTGTCGCCAAGTGCTTGCTCATGGGTGAAATATTGGGTCTCTGTATATTAATTAATAACCAATAATGAAGAGTGTGGTCTAGACCTACTCAACATGTTAAGTGTCATGAGATAACTTTGTTGTGAATTGGCGCTATACAAATAAAATTTGATTTGATGATTTTAGCTCTGCATAAAGTTATATAGGTTGTTTAAACTGAAAAGGAGAAATGTGTATTGGTATTGGATCAGTAAAGATACCAGTCTGTGTTAGGGAAGAAAAGTGGTTTTATTGCTAAATAAATATCCAATGACCTTGGAATAGTGACATACTATAGTGACCTATGTGCAGTGAAACACCACGTTTCTTTGACAACACTGACCAGTTTTACTCACGTTTGATTATTTTTATGTTAATTCCAGGAAGCTGCTCTACAGCCTGTCTGAGGAGTTGACTGGAGTCAACTTGAAAGATGTGAAGTTCTTGTTAAACAAAAAGCTCCCGCGTAGAAAACTTGAGGAAAATGTTGTGAGTGCACCCTCAGAGTGTCAATGAAGCCCATGTTTGAAGAGAAGAGTCCGATTGTGTTTAGGCAAATGGCCATAGTTAAAAACATGCAATTTATATGTTATAAATAGTGCTACAACATCAACATGTTTCATTTTTCTGAAGACATTTTTAAATAATTTGTGGCTCTAATAATAGCTCATGTGCACCTAAATTTGAATCGTGCTTCTGCTATAAAGCATGCGTCATATTACTTACCTTATGGCAACATTTGCTTAATTTTTCAGACTACACTGGAGGTCTTCCTGGAGATGGAACATATGGAGCTCATCAGCCACACTGACCTAGAGTTACTGGAGAGCATAATTCAGCCAGTTTGTCCCATGTTGACCGAAAAGATCAACCAGTTTAAAGCACAGCATAGTAAGCTACAGAAAATTCTCATTGCTAATGGTACTCATAAAAATGAAAAATGTATAAATGAGGACACACAACCAAACACAGAGATAGTCCAGATCACCAGGGCATTGTTTTTCCAGTGCATCTCCCTTTCTCTCTCTCTGAATAAGGAAAATCACGTCATCACCACTGTTGATCTTTACCAAAGCCAAACTCCATGTAGAAAGATGGGGCTTGCTGTAGCAGCGCCGCAGCAGCAGCGTCACTGCCCGTGTGGCCTGGGCGTAACTCCAACTGTTACCTTTAACCGTAACACAAAACCGTAATCCTAAAATGTAATCATTTACATTGTGGGGATTTGTGTGTGCTGTCCCGGAAAAAGGGAGGCGAGTCCCCCCCAATGTGAGTGTGTCAACAGATTTATGTCCCCACAAGGTGTACACACACATATACATGCATGTATAGCCTAATGGGGCGTGGAAGGTAGAGGAAAAGAGAGTTGAAGATGACGATGCTGCAACAGTTGAGCTTGAGTCACTTCCATCTGATTTTAATATTTGTTGATTAACCTAATTACTAGATCTTAAATGATGAAATAAATCCACCGTAATGCGCTTTGCTTTAATGGCAGCAATCATTCTGTATGAGTAGTTGAAGTGAATTTCTTTCTCAACTAACCAATATATTAATTGTAAATTTAACTGTGAAAAAGCAACACCTAACGTTTTTTTTCATTATGAAGCGGTTTTTGCCTCACACAAGTTTGGTTTGGTGTCTTATACTGTAATTATAAGACGGTTATGAAACAAACAAACAAACAAAAACCTAGGTGATGGATTTTTTCTTTCAAGTGGCAGAACGTTTTTCCATCTCTCATACATGTCTAATTATAATGCTATAAAAATGCTGCATGGATTCATATGTACAGTTAATGCACTCTTGTCATATTTTTTTTAACACAATTTTATTGAGATTTATAATCCTAATGACCTTTTTCCTTCTGCCATGAAGAATTTCAACGACTGTCTGAGGTGAGAATCTGTCATTAAAACACAGTTGTATGACAAATAAATCATGATGGCATTTACTTCTTGCTTTAATGGTCATTTTCTCTGGGCTCCACACAGCCTACCTTGAATTCTTCCAACACCTCTGTGGGTGAGTCTTACACTGGGTTGATTGTTTTACAACTGAAACCTTTTTATTAAGTGGATTTATTCTGAATCCTCCTGTATCACTTTCCTAGACCTTCCAAATGGGTATCGTGGTGGAGATGAATGTGAGGCCCTGTCACATGGACTGAGTGGTTTAAGCATTGAAACAAGCAGATGCGCCTCCCTCAAAGGTAAAAAAACGAGTGTAAACTAAAGGTGAAATTACACGTCAGACCTATTAATTATTCAAATCTAATTGTTGTCACTTCACCTTTGCTCATAAATGATTGCCCTTCCACTCATCTGTCCAATAGGGAAAAGTGACACAAACACAGTAAGTAGTCAAATGGCTAATCTGAATGTGTGGACTAATCCTGTCAGCACTAATCCCGACTTGCCTTGCCTGAGTTACTGATTTATCTTTGTAGATTTTGGGAACATATCCCATGGCTGCAGCAAAGAAAGGCACCTGCTTGATAATTAATAACCACGACTTCACTAAATCCGAAAAACATCTTCAGAATCGAGAGGGGACCATGGTTGATGAAGGTGAGCTTATGTTTAATTACATTTGGAAAAGACAACTGCATGCATGCATGTAGATATACTGCTGCATGTTTTCATGTATGTACATTTATCTGCGTGGCTTCCAGAGTGTCTGCACAAAGTGTTTGAGTGGCTGGGCTTTGAGATAGAGACACAGAGGGACTGTAAGAGCGAGAAGATTCTGTCCGTGATGCAGGAACTCGCCGGCAGAAACCACAGTCAGGTCGACTGTCTGGTATGTTGCATTCTCAGCCACGGCCAAGACGGAAGTGTGTATGGCGTAGATGGCCGTACTGTCACTATTAGGGAGCTGATGGAATCTTTCAATGGATTAAATTGCTCCTCTTTGACAGAAAAACCCAAGCTGTTTTTCATCCAAGCCTGCCAGGGCACCAGAGAGCAGAAGGCTGTCAGCATAGAGGCTGATGGCCCTGCACGCAGTCTTGTTTGTAGCGACGCTATCAAAGCTAAAGACTCCATCCCATCTGATGCAGATTTCCTGTTGGGAATGGCCACAGTTGCTTCTTTTGTCTCTTTCAGAGATACGAAAAATGGCACATGGTTCATTCGGTCATTGTGCCAAAACCTTGTTCATATGGTGCCCAGGTTAGTGAAACTAAATCTCAGATACTGTTTGATGAGGTGATTTTTTACATGTACATTTGCTCATGGACTATATTTAAAGACAGTTTTGAGATATTGTGTATTAGTCGAGTATTTCCATTTTATTCTACTTAATACTTCTACTTAAAATTGGAGGGAAATATTGTAGTTTTTACTTTACTTCATTCATTTTAAAGCCATAATTACTCGTTACTTATTTTACATTCAAAACATATGATTATTTTATAAAATGTGAAACATGTTTCTACTGTAATTTAACTGACCAACAGCATGTAAAGCCACCAAATTAACTACAAAATTAAAGTAACGTTTACACATTAATACACCGATAGTAAAATAAGAGGAAAAAACACTGTCATAACACTGACTGCATTTACTTTTGATACATTTTGACTGCAGTATTTTAATATTTTTATTGTGACTTGTATCTTTTGTATTTTTTTTCTCCAGTGGTTTTGACCTTGTGTCTATCCTGACAAAAGTGAATGCAGATGTTAGCCAGAAGACGGATTCCACCGGAGTAAAAAAGCAGATGCCCCAACCAGCCTTCTCACTCACGAAGAAAGTGGTCTTTCCAATCCCCAAAGCCCCTCTTCCAAAGTTGTAACAGTAATTTGCTGCCTGTTTGACCAACTAACACCTCATACAATCCACGAGGCCCAAGTTGTTGTCTTATAATCACTTTTGTTTTACATCCGCTGATTTTTTTTTTCTTCACAATTTTAAGTACAGTATTTAACAATATTTTCACACCTGAGCCAGCTCCATTTGCTGAAGAAGACCTTGAGATGAAGTTAAAAGCTCAGAAAAAAACAACTTGTGACTGGACCTTCAGTTGATATGATTTTGTCACAACATTATTTATGACCTTTCTTCATTTACAGCACTTTTTGTGTGATTTTTAATGTTGAACTTGAATGTTAAACTGTATAATAATGAAATGAAATAAAATTTTTATATTATTTTAAATTTACTTTTAGACATGGATATTGGACTGACGGTATCAGCCAAAAAAATTACCACAACTACCATATGCCATTGTTTATTAGTTGCTATTGTCATTTATTATGGCTGTATATGTAGGGTTGTCATGCATGAGAAAGCCATGACAGTCTGTGAAGCAGCTTAAGCACAGCATTTGTTTTTAAAATAAATGAAACCTTTTCTTCTTATAATTTTTTTTATATTTCATTCCACTGTATTTATCTGACAGCAGCCTAAATACTTTTCAGATTACAATTTTTCACTCATCTCCTTCCTGTCCATTGAAAAACCATATGGCTCAAATTTTGGTGGTTTTGAATTAGAATTTTTCTGAACTGAAGGATTAAGTGTTTCGTTTTGGGTTGAGGATATTCTCCTACTTAATACAAATAAACTATTTAAAACTAACATGGACTGACTGGAAAATACATTGGGGCTGTTTCTTTGAACTTTGGAAAATTGACTTTTTTTTAGAGATATATGATCTTATATGAGTATGAGACTCAACACTATAGAAAGTAGTTCAAATTAGCACAAACTCACATCTACAGAAGCAAAATACTTTTACTTAAATACTTTTTACATGGTGATGTTAGTGCTTTTACTCAAAGTATCTGAATACTTCTTCCACCACTGATAAAACAGATATCACTACAATATGGGGCAACTTTGATAAACTCACCACTAGGTGGCGGTAGATATTTTAGGTAAACACACATGACATTAGGTGACCAGTTGGTGACCCGGATGTTGATATGATATTAATTTCGGTAATTTTCCCGGTCAGGCTTCAATGAAGAGTTGACAGCATTTTTAGGCCACTTCATATTCTTCATGATAACATAACTAGATGACGAGAAATTGATCTCAAAGTGGTGTCTGAGATCTTTTAATTTACCCGCAATAGAGTCTTTAATCAACCCGCAAACTACAGAAAACTGAACATGTCTCAAGAGGGATATCAATCACCTGCAGTGAAAACCACCGCCGACACGAGGTTAGTTTATTTTATTAGTCGTTTAATGTGTGTGATCCATTAACACATTGACAGTATTTAACGTGTGCTGGTAGTTTGTGAATATTTCAAGTTTAGTAGTAATTAAAATTAACGCTGTAATGTTTGTGAAGTAACTCAAATATTGCCAATAAAGCTCAACTTCAATTCAGAGAACTGAAACCGTGAAAAATGCTGTTATATCATCTGGCTTTTGTTTAAGTAAGAAGTGTTATATTTTGACAGGTTCTCTGTTTTTTTGCATGACCTACATTAACTGAAATTATTGTTGAACTGAGTGTTAATGCTATTTTGTTTTATCGGTCACCAAAAAGAAGCCTTATGAAGTCATATTGCTAAGTTATCTTTCACAGACCTGTTAGCATCAGAGAAAATGTTGCACGTTACGTTACATTGATTGACACAAGCTAACAGCGTCAACATCAGTGAGCTGCTTCTTGATAACAAAGCTGGCTAACGTACACTATCTTTGGTTTGATGGCCAAAACTCTTTGTCCATTTGTGTCTTAATTTTAAAGGTCATTAGCCAAACTTGTAGTTTATGTCAAAAAATAACGATAACGTCGCAGCGTTAGCTAGGTTGTGTCAGCTGGCTAACGGTACAGTTGTCACTGGCTGAGAGCGACAGTAAACTAAATACTTTGCACTGTTATAAAAGAAGCCTAATTGACTTTTTAAAGATTCATGTGTGCTGTTTGGTGCAGGTAACATGACTAATCTCAACCCTAAAACTGTACTTCAGACTATTTGATGTATTCTCTTTTTGGATAACCTATATTGCATGCAAACTATGACAAAAACAGTGTTGTATATGTATGACGTTTGGCGGTGGAGCATCACAGTATCATATGTTGTTTACTATTTTTTTATGAAAAATAAAACCTTGGCTGAGAGCAACTGGTTGTAGTGTGTAAGTGTGAGCAGTGGGTTTCTGAAAAAAGAGCTGTACTTCTCTCTCTCTCTCTCTCTCTCTCTCTCTATGTATATATATA
>JBBPCS010003591.1:0-12134 GCA_037974645.1 Hollardia meadi
TATGTGGGATTATCCAATATATTCAGATGACTTGTGTAGTATCAAGCAGCATACTAAATGCAGGGAACTTCATAAAGAGTTTGGCAGGGTGTTGCAGCGTAGACTGATAAACCTCAAGACAAAGATGGTTGACACATATTCACCCATCTTCCCTCCCTTCTCCCTACACAATTACATGGCTGCACAAAAGCAGGCAGTCGCACAGTGAAAATGAGGACACAGCGAGCCCTGACAGAAGTGGTTGAAGCTCTAAAGATGCAATGATGACACTTTCTTGTCATATGTATTCATATTAATCATGAACAAAGGCATGTTTAATGCAAATAAAAATGCTACTGCTGCTACCCATGCAGACCGACACGCACAAATTCTTTGCTGGGGGGTTTTCTGGAGGCATTTCAACACATCTATCACAATAATAATAGAAGGTAGTAATAACAAGCAAAGTGTATTGATGATTATGAGTATAGAGACTATTACTGTGCTGTGGGAGGCAGATAACCCACCCCCAAGAAAGAGTGTGAAAAGTGCTGAGCTGGGTTTATGGCCATCAGTAGGTGAGAAGTTCACTGACGAGGTCTTTTAGATTAATTCAAATCCTCTTGAGCCTTCGCCTTTGGCCACAGCTATATTAAATAGAGAATATATAGCAGCACTGTGGTTAAAGAGCATATGTAAGGAATGTTTCATAGCAGTACATGTGCATCTAAATAAGAATCTCACCGAAGGTCTGACACCATGTGTCTTTCTTCTCTTTCTCTTCTGAATGGCGGTGGTTCAATACATGTTCACGTTCATTTAAGTAACATTACTTTATACAAAATCTGCAAAGAAAGAAAAAAATGACTCAAGCAAGAGTCAAAAGCTTAAATTGACTTTCTTTCACTTTTTTCCACTGTATTGTGAGTTTTTTTGTATTTCTGTTTGATGTTTTTAATATGCAAGACATCAGCACGCTATCTATCGCTTTTATTTTGTTTTTCAGATTGTATGTGTGTAGAGGTTTAGGAGCCCTGAGTCCCACTTAGAAACACTCTTAAGTGCTTCAAATGACTCGTATCGGGACACAGGGCCCAGATCAATAACAACAGCCTCACTCGCAAGAGCCCTGCAAGTGCTTCCGCGAGAGGAAAAACACAAGGTCTTTCAGTTACGCCTCTTTCTTGGGCTTGCTACTACCAGAGACCTTGGGTGGGAAGTTTTGTTTTATTGAACGTTTCACACAGCAAATCTCTAGACATCCCTCTGAGAAATCTATCACTGGACGTTGACCATTAGTTTTCTCGCCAGCCCTGAATACTAAAAGTGATATGCGTGACCTTTTGCCAAAGCTGGTTGCAGAATTCCGGGACAGCCTTTTTTCTTTTTAGCGAATCATCTCGGAGGGCACAGGAGCTTCAAGGAAACAGTGGTCCCCAGTCTGTCAATTAAGATGTGCGACAAATCAGGGCATTCGTAGTCTGGAGACATTCTCTCACCCCCACTGTCTCCATATATCACTCACATCTCAAATCAATTCTTTTTCTATGGCAATGGCTTACTTCACTTCAGCTTTGGTCAGAACCATCATGTCAGTTTCAAATAATCCTGAAAATAACACTTGCGTCTGCTGCCCAGACTGGCTACTGAGAGCACTGGGAGGTTTCCCATTGGCCTGGCATGCCAATTGGCCTGCTGTGTCAGGCCAGTGTTAGACACGCTAAATGAAACAGGAAAAACAACAACAGGCTCTCTACTTTACCTCAGAACTGTAGATCGTCAGCACCCTGCCTGCTTCAAACCTGATGGTATGACCTCCATCAGTATAAAGACTGTATAAAACATGGACATAGTCTCTGTGATGTCACCCATCGGTTTTTGAAGAGCCAATGCGAAAAGCTCATTATAATGGCTCTGGCCGTTGCCATTGCCATCGGAAAATAAAGATTAGCTGGTTTTTTCAGCAGGGTTATGGAGAAAGGGTGTAGCATGTGCCAAGGAAGGCCCCTATTAAATTCTGGAGCGGATCCAAATCACTGGGCATATAAACAAATTATTTTTAACTTCCACAGAATGAGTATAGGATTCAGTTGCAGATAAAAGCCCACTACCAAAAGACTAATGTCCAGAAACGTCCCTAACACAGCAAATCATAAATAGAAGATACACGAAGGGTCTCTGCAGGTACAGCCACACGCTTCTAGTAGTGGACCGTAAGTGATGACTGAGAGGTGATAGTGACAAATTGGCTATGCACAACCATACTTTGACATTGCCTTTGCAGATTTTCCTTTCATAGAAGACTGGACTATTGGCCTTTGCAGAGGTGTGAGGGTGTGTGAGTGCCCTTCCAATGAAACTGACCGAGAACCCAAATATACTTCAAAATGGATGTGTACATGTACAGCTGTGGACACCACGGACACACAGTGGTTCTGTTTACACTAGTTTCTGGAGGCCACTCGGAAGACACATTGCAAACATGCACAGACCTATTCTGTGGCTTTTTGTAGCATAGTGGACTCAAAATTGGAGGTGCATGGAATTTCTGCACTGAGCCATTGCACCTGCAAGCAGAAACTGATTTTCAGCCCAGGACATGCACATACATGCGACCGCTTACATGCACGAGCTTGACCTAAATCCCGACGGTCCAAGGTATGGGTCTACCACAAGGCGCAGTGAGGAAGAAACACAATGACAGAGTCTGTTTAGAGAGTCTGTTTGGGCCACAGTGTGATCATTATCAAAGTATACCGTACCTGACATAGTACCTCATAACCACAAACCACAAACTCTACAGGATACAGCTGGAGTCAAGAAACAGAATGTCCACCTCACTACTGATTAAAAAAACACAAAAATTACTGTTACTAACATCAATCTCTGTCTGTCAAAACAGACACAGTACGAACACTAAGAAAAGGTAACAATTGCATTTTGGAACATAAAATAGAAAATTTAACACTTCACTCAGTCCAGCACTAGGCATGATGGGTAATGAGAGCTGACGCTACAATAAGAATGCAATAGAGTTTGAAAATATGGGATCTTCAGCTTTCAGAATCTGTAAACCAATTGTATGTTGCCCAAACTGTCAGAAATAACGTTGCACAAATATCAACTTTGTAAATGTAAAAGCAAGTTTTGATCAAAGGATCTCCTCAATCTACAATAACATGCTTGTTATTGCTGGGAAGTAGAAGCTCTGAGTTTCCCAATGACCCCTGAACGCACCCCGTGTATAGGGCAGTAAAACTGCTATTTCCAGATAAAATTTAACACTTAGCAGATGATCGCAACACGTCACGTGGACATAAATTTATATTCTTGCCCAAATATTTCACCAATGCTCATGTTATTTTCCCCCAAAAACAGAAGATTTCAATTACTTACTTTCCTATTGTGAGTTTTGAACCGGCAAAGACTGTTGAAGTCATGGACTGAATCAGTAGAGTCTGGCTCGGTCAACACTTGTCAGGCAACACTAGGGGGGCTGCAGCCCGACGGCAGCCACTCACGGACGCGGAAAGTTTAGGTTTTTCAAACTAAAAGTAAAAGATATGTTACTGGCATTAACAGTAAAGAGAAAAAATATTTGTTGTGTTGTTGTCTGTTGTGAATGTGGAGCTTTGGCCTGGACTGATGTTAGATACCGGGCCTGAATTATGAATTATCCCAGTCCACCCCTGCTGCTGCCTAATAAAAGAGTGACTCATATCAAACATCAAAGGTGGCTTTGATCAATAATCTTAATTTGTGCTTCAGACATCTGCTGTCTGTGTTCTACCTCTATGCAACTGGAGAGTGGCTTGTCAAGATCTCAGATGTACGCAAACACAACAAGCCGACACATACACAAAGACGGTGTCTTGACGGCACAAGTGTCTGACCGTTAAGTGGAGAAAAAAATGTCACCTTAAGGAAACAAAAGAATCAAAACTGTCTGATCTCGCCTCGTGCCGCTGCAGCTCTCACCTCTTCATCTGAAAGCCATTGACTAGGTCACCGAAAATGTCTGCTGCACGTCTAAGATGTGCCCTATTTTGTCGCCTGTGATAAGAATGCATCCAATTTTGATTCGTTCTCGAGCACTCAAAAGGTGCTCGCAGACTGCACGAATTTTATTCCAGCCATGCAATTTAAATCCAATCTCGTAACAGATTTTAAATGGAGATGACATCCTTGACTTCTATTACTGTGTCATGGTCCATGTCGAACACTGTACGCTAAAAACAGGCCGTCACTCCAAGCATGTTGTGCATCCTTGCCAGACAACAGCACGAAATAGCTTCCTACGCCCGAGTGTCCCGGCAGCCCCCCGCACCCACTGTCACAGCCGTCCTTATGGATGTTAATCTGCATGCCACGCCTGTGACAGAATGAAGTCCTCAACTCCCACTAATGCTCCTAAAGTCGAGCAGTAGCCAGTCAAGCTAATCTTCAGACGTTGAGTGATGCAGAAGTATGTGTGCCAAACATGACATTCGAATAGTTTCCTCCCCCGCTGCTCCGAGCTCCAAAATAGACGTGTTAGGAATGACAAAACCAGCAGGCGAGCCCAGCATTGTCTCGGCATGACCACTGTAAATTAATGGAAGTGAACAGTGGGACAGGCAGGCCAGCTCTTATAACTGTCACTTTGAACAAAACATCCAGGGTAAGTTAAGAGAATGGCCTGTTTTTTACGCTTTAAGGAAGAACCGAGAATATGCTCGTGTGTCAGCTACCAAAAATAGGGTGTTTATACATTACAGGGCCTTCATTTGAAATGCAGAATGCTTCACCATTTTAGATGAGAACATCAAAACGACTGACAGAACGAATGTAAATTTTCTAGCCATCAGTCAGGAACTGAACTTCATTTATTAACATTGAGTTTCTTTTTCTTGATGAATGACAATATACAAAATACAAGAGCTGAAGATTATCCTTCGCTTTGAAGTAAGACGTCAGAGCACTTTGCCCTGATGAAGGCCGTTCTCCCGTCGTTAAAAAGCCGTTTCAGTAGACCGGTCATTAAAATGTGGCAAGCAGTGGCTGACATGTCCATCCAGAGGCATGCTCCTCGCCTCATCATGTTCTTTAATCATCGCACGGAAAGACAGCGGCCCACACGGGGGTCATTTTCAATGAGCTGGACTCCGAACGGTCTGAAGAGAGTCCAATTAAATGCAAAAAAAAATTTTTTGGACCCAGGAGTGACTACATAATGTAATCCGAGGGCTACTGTTGGATGGACTGAGCAGAAAGTGGGTGAGAGCGACTGGAAGTCTTCATCCCCAACTTCCACACATACCCAGCGATGTGCATGCCATATTGCACAGCCCAAAAGAAAACAAGCAAGGCATTGTCCTCCGGCCACTGCTGTAAATAATGTGCTCTTATTTACCTTGCTCGGTTAAATAAGCAATAAGAGGGAGAGAGAGAGAGAGAGAGAGAGAGAGAGGGAGGGAGGACTGGGGACAAGAATCCGGAATCAGACACAGACAGCAGGGAGAGATAGGAAGCAACAATGTCAGAATTCTTAATCCCTGGGGCACACAAGTTATCAATCTCCTGTAAATGTCAGGCACTAGGATATGCCCTCATGAATGATGGATATCTGCCTTGTTTGTTTTTTTCATCATCTCTACATCGTATTATTGAGTGAGCGCCACTGAGGGCTTAGAGTCTATCCAGAGAGGTGATACTCCCATCCTTACAGTGGCAGCAATACCTGAATCCCAATTACCTGAGTGAGGCGAGCACAGCAGAGGAAAGAGAAGAGTGGAGGGGTTTTTTTTTTCTTTCAGCACATGTCACCTTGCACCGTGTCAGTGTCACCTAAAATCAGTGCCTCTAAGTGTGAATTCACACTGTTCGTAATAGAAGACACTCTACAACCCCCTGTGATGGATGTAAAGGCTTGGAGATTACAGAGGAGAGGACAACCATTGATCCAGATCATCATTCTTCAATTATTTTTCATTGCTTCACTTCGATATTGAGTGAGGTAGCAATTAAGCTGTACTTTGCCGAGGACCCCCCAGAGCATCCTCAATGGGAAAGTTATGAGTTCTGTCTTTGATTAGAAGGTCTTCAATTTTGGTTCATTTTCCAGAGCAACTGGCTTTTCTCTTGCACAGACTGCCATCAATGATTTCATCATTTGAGGGGGGAAAAAATAGTCTATACTGTACAAATATTACAGAAAAACTTACATCCTAGTGGGATATAATAGTTGGGTAAAAATTAAAGGACGAGCCTGAGGTTACAGTAGACTCTCTGCTGGGCACCAGAGACGCTCTCCAAGTCTCCACAGGAATATTACAGGGATCTTGTGGGATTATTTCGCTTACAATCTGATTCGTTCTCCAGCCGCAGCCACTCATGAAAAAAAGAAAAGAAAGAAGAAACGGGGGAAAAAAAAGAAAGAAGAAACGGGGAAAAAAAAGAAAGAAAGAAAGAAAGAAAGAAAGAAAACAGTCACCGATTCCTCCAGTCCCTGCGAACTGCTACACTTGGCTGTTGCTCCCCTTATCCTCGGGGGTAGCTAAACAATGCTCGGAGAACCATTTAATTGTCAACATTTAATGCTCCACGTGCACGCGCTCGCATTAGTCGCTGCATGTGTATCTGTTTATTTGCGGCGCGTGTTTGCCGCGCAAAGTTTAATTCCCGGGGGTTGATTAATTAATTGGTACTTATTAATCGGATTATTTTTTTTTTTTCTAATGAGATTTTCATTGCATTGCGGTGTGTTCAAACTAGAAAATGCAAAGAAAAGACCGCCCGTCATGAACTACATTAAAAACCTGAGCAGCCTCAAATTTGTCACATTTCCGGTCCAATAACTTGAAAGTTCAGGTTAAATAAAGTTTCGGGCAATGAGGAACACACGTGAAAAAAGAGTCACTGAAATGTTTAATCGTGGAAATAACAGCAGCGAGGGATCGCCTATGTGTGAGTGTGCCGCCAGCCTGCAATTAATACTGAGAGTGTCACAGTGACGTGTAGCCTAATGAGAAAATTACAGGCTACGTGCAAAAGGCAAAGAATAATGAACACATCACAGATCCGATCGGACACGCTACCAAACAGCCGACATAGCAGGGCAGCTAAGACACTAATGGGCCTGTCTGATGACTAATCGGCATCGTGGTCCCTCTCTTACCTTGAGCTTGTGCGGAGTGGATGAGTAAGGAAAAAAATAAAATCCATGTGGCGCGCCACATCGATCTGCTCCAGGAGTCCTCAAGCATTGTCCCAAACCTGGGCAGGCTGGACAACAAGTGCCCGGTGAGCTGGAAGCGTGCTACTGTGTCCGAGTCCCGGTGGGGTTCTGCTGCTGTCCGCCTGCTGCCGGGTCTCTCTGAGAACCTGCGGCCACTCCAGCCGGGCGGTTTGGGAGCGCAAAACCGAGCCGCTGCTACTGCTGCTGCAGCCTGTCGCGACCGGAGAAATTCGGTCAAACAATAGTCTATGCTTGTCTATCAGCTCAAATTTGTTCCAGTTCCACAGAGCCCCGTGTGATGTTTTCCTATGAGTGCCGAAGCAGTAGCCCGTTAGTTGGTTTCTTTGAAGTACTGGAACTCACTCAGATGAATCCAGGTTAAATCCAAATACAGTCCCTTTCTCGCTGCACCTGTAAGAAGGCAAGCTGCACCTCGTACTTTTTCATCCACACTTCTTTCGTTCTTTCGTTGCTCTTTCCTTCCTTTGCTGCCTCTTACTTTAAACTTCACCCTCCGTTGTCCGCAGCCGAGTGCTTACTGTTTATTTCCAAAAGCAGCGGGCAGAGTTTTACTCGAATCCACCTCACAGCGCACTGTCAAGGTCGGCAGTTCAGTTTGACAGGAGCACCGAGAAGAAGTTGAGCCGCTCGGGGAGCAGAGAATGAGGGCTGCGGGTGGAGAAACTTGCAGGCAGTCACACTGTCATGGTCGGAGCTTGCCGTGGAGGAGAAGCCCGGCTGCCGGTGTGCGTCGGATGAGGACAAGTCCCGGGTTCTTTATGAGGAAACATTAGATTCTGGTGAGCTGGCAGCGCAGCGCAGGTTGCCACCATGCGGCCAGGCGCAAAAGCGCACTCCGCGTTACAATACAGCCAAGCACAGACTTTCCAGGAGAGGATTTTATTGCTTTCCACATCACCAAAAGGTGGAATGAATATAGTCCTTTGTTAAAATGATTTAAGGAACACGTGCCTTGCATGTGTTGCCAGGATTTGGAGTGGAGTGGTACTTAGGGTGCCTGAGGAGAAATCATTGTAATATTTCAGTGGGAATAATGTGACACAATTTATCGACTGTCTATATAGTTCTTTTATTCCCCCATTGCATCATTATAGGGATTTATATTTTGGCTGCATTTTGCTTGCAGGGTTTATTCTGTGTGTAAGTGTAGCATCCTTCGAAGCATGGTTGTGCCGTTCTCTTTTGGCTGTGTAATGTAATTCCCCATGCTGTTTGAGGCGCATGACATGAATAGAAAAAGACACAAATGGCTGTGCGAAGTCTTCGCACAGCACCGACTGAAACTGCTGCATGTTATCTCGGTCTGTGTTCTGCAGGAGAAGGAGAACAAGGAGAAGGAGAGGGTGACAAATGAATGCGTGGAGGACAGAAGAGGGAAGAGCAGAGAGAGGGGGGCGGAGGAGGAGGAGGGAGGCGGGGGGAGGGGGGGGTGATAGAGAGTGACTGAGCAAATGCTGTTTCTAAAATGACAGTATCAGTAAAGCAGAAGCCGAGGGACAGAATGAGAGAGCATGACGGAGCAAATGTTCCTGTCTTGAAAATGACAGTGCCTTGCCAGGAGGAAGCAGGAGTGCTTAATGTTTGGAATGTTGTTGTTGTTGTTTTTTCTGCAAATGGTGAGTCCCATCTGAGCCACCACAGGGCAGCAAGGAAACAATGCACCATGGCTATAGCCTCTGTTGTTTCTCAGGCTCCTGTTGGGTTTCTCCCTTTTATCCAAAAATATAATAGCCTACCTTGCACAAAAGTTAGTAGCAGGATAGTTAAAATCAGGAAAATCAAGACGGAGACCAGGACTGTACTTTGAATTCAGAGAAAATCAATGGACTGTGTTATGAGCCACAGCTTTCTGCACACAAGTCACAAAGCTGTTTGTTTGTGTTGCGTTTTCTTCTTCTTTCGTTTCCATGCAGATGCCATGGTGAAAGGCCTTGGTGTTGTTGAGCAACGGCTAGCTGTGAATACAGGTGATGAAGGCGGCTTGCTGCAAGACTTCGGTCTCAGACACTCTTCTTATCTGGCCCTAGAATTAACCACACAACTCATCATTAATGATGACTTAGAGTTACCTGCAGCAGACTGCAATTATTTCAAGTTATTCTGACATTTGCCCTGGGCATCCATAGCTAACACCTTAAACCAGGCCATCGGAAATAGCATCAGCACAGCCGACAACACAGAAAGGAGGGCAAAGAAATCTGGAAGCAACTGGATAAAAAAAACCCAAACATGTACATTCCTCTTAAAGGACCAAGCCCGAGTGTTTTGCTGTCCATCTTCGAAAGCATGCCATACAGGTTTAGATGTTGTTTTTCCCATTGTTCCCAAAAGTCATTGTTTTCCATTCATTTCTGTATGAAATTCAATCAAACACAGCAAGTTTCAAGAGTCTGTAAATACATTTTCATACGAATGAAGAGGAGAAATCAATCACTTACAGGACTGCCTGAAACATAAAGTTCTAAGATGGTTCGCAGAGAATTTAGCTGTGATTTAAAGTATAAAATTGAGCAAATTGGCTAAAGTTTGCACATTAATACCTGCTACTATTACCAGTGCGCTGACTCTGAAAACCAACCTTACCGTTTCCAACAAAAACCCTCGTCCACACCAGAACATGCAGAACATCTTACTGACTGAATCTATAACCACGAAGTGCAGCACTGGCAATCAAATCCCGCACTCATTTCATTTCTATCAACAAAGTGAAAGAGGCACTCAGAGGTGAAACCCGCCCAGCATTTTCTGCGACCTGGAGGAAAGGAACAGAGAGGAAAACAGGAGAGGAGGAGAGGCATCTTTGAACAACAAAGGGATCAGAGATGCTTTCAGACCAAAGCCCCGATCAACAGCACGGATCCTCGCCTTGGTTTGGCTGTTAGGATTTTATCAGAGATAAGGTAGATTTACAAACGCTCACATAGACACACATAGCATGCCAATAGTTGCAGAAACAAAATAATATCAGAGAAATGGTCTGTTGGCCGCCTCAGATTGAAAGATTGAGGTCAGACCTCCAAGAAGAAGAAAGACCTGAGGGAAGACTCTGGAGTGCTTCAGAGAGATCTGTGAAGTTCACCTGCTACACACACACACACACACACACACACACACACACACACACACACACCCATCACAACTTAAGGGTAGGAGTGGATGCATTAACTCCCAATGAGATTTTTCTACAGGCCATAATCTGCCTGAAAAAGCTGAAGTAGAGGAGAAGAATACACATGTCCTGTCATTAAACGAAAGGCTCACTATTATTTCTCAAACATTTCTCACACCATTAACATGTCTCTGCCAATTAGTGCCCAATTACGGAGAGGGATCAAAGGAACAGGGGTCTTCTTAACCAAAATGAATGCTCCATCCTCGCTTCCACCACTCTGACCAATCTCACTTTAGGTTTAATGAATCGGAACCGGCAGTGGATAATGGGAATGGGAGCTCGGTGGGAGGCCGATGGGGTGATGAGCGTTGCTTATTACCTCCAAGGCCAATTACAATAAAGATCTGTCATAGTCTCCCTCTGGTAGTGAAAGACTTGTTGTCTCCCATGGGGCCTCGCCGACCGTCTGAACAACAACACCAGCCAACATAATCGCACTGAACTGAACTGAGTCTCATATAGAGGGATATTTATGCAGCATTGTTCATTCACAAGTTTAGGTCAGTTTACTTCTTGGAGCTTATAGGGACACTAATATGAGCAGGGTTACTGTGCCACGCTCTCCTCTCTATTAGTTTTTAAGCAATGGGTATTAATGGAGGGTTTTATGTTAGAAAAATAATCTAAATGATTAAGCAGAGAGTAAAACTAGTTATATCTACCTCCCACAACCTCGCAGACTACTTACCATTAAGTTAAAAAGCAGGGTCACAGAATAATGACAATGGCTACACTGGGAACCCTTGAAGAATATTTTCTTTGGAACAGCACCTCCAACGCCATGGTGCCTCCCTGTCACATTCACAGCAGGGAGGCCAACTTTCATCAAATTTGTTAAAGAAACAAAAAAAAGTGACATAAAAAAAATGGTGGTGATGGACAGTCTAATTTATGTGAGTATCTTTAATCATAAGCATTTTGGCAGATGGGGATGAATAAGAGAAAAATCCAATGGTATTCATCAGAGAGAGAGACATCAGGAAAAAAAAAGCAGAAAGAGGAACAGAACTGTTTGTGTAAATGAGACAGATGGTCAAAATAGAAAAGAAATATGTTAAGTGAAACTGCGCCAACCTTGGCAAAGGAAGGCGTATAACGTAGAAAGAAAGGTAAGGAGGGTAAGTGTAGGAGTTAGGACAGAAAGACAGAGAAAAAAGAAAGAAAACTGTTTCAGTGAGTAAAGTGGTTTGAGATACAAACACAAGAAAAAGTGGGAGCACTCTAATAGCACGTTACATCAAATGTCCCGCACAACACGCGGGCACACCGGAAAAGCTCAAATGTCTTATGAAGCTCCGTGCGTGGATATAAGTGTGTGGCACCTGAGCAGCGATTGCACCTTGACTGCATCACCCTCTGATTCACATTCAAGAGACTGCAGAATAAATCATGAGGTTTTCCAGCAACAGCAGTGGTTACCTTAAAGGGCTGTTTCACCCTAAATCCCCCACAAATATATTTGACCTCTAAGTGGTACTGAGCCACGAAGAGTTTGGGTTTTATTTGAGAACTGTGCTGCTACCCCAATACAGTGGAAGTGAATAGAAATCTGTGGCGCTCACAGCATTAATATGTAAAATATATATATATATATATATAACCCATAAAACACAAGAGATGTTGCTGTTGAATTTTTCAAACATTTTCTGGCTGTCAATGCTTTCTTAATGTTTCTGACAGCTCCTGCTTGATAACCAAAAATGTTAGAAGAACAGCAGGTCAAATGAATAAATGATGCATGCGCCC
>JBBPCS010003592.1:0-12133 GCA_037974645.1 Hollardia meadi
ATCAGCACAAATCAGTGTGTGTGTGTGTGTGTGTGTGTGTGTGTGTGTGTGTGTGTGTGTGCATTTAGGGGTTAGCAAAGGGGTAAAGAGGCAGATGACATGTGGATTCTAATGGCAGGTCTTCTCTGTGGCTTACAGATGAGACAGCAAAAACAACAACAACAACAACACACAATTGGTAATGGTCACAAGGGGGTGTGAGATGCATGAGTGTGTGTGCTTGCCTGCAGTGTCACAGTCGGCATAGTGACTACTGAGAGCGTGTCGTGTTTATGGAAACAGATCCCAAGGGAAGTTTAAACAGAAACCGGAAAGGTTCAGGTGCGTCTGACATCCATGTAAACTGTGTCAACAATCCAGTTTCTTTCCATGTTTTCCCTCCTGGATGTAATGTAATTATCCTAAACTGAATCTGGTAGAAGATTAAAATTATATGTGTGCAACAATAACAATGTTGGGTTGGGGTTCCTTCTACTGACTTCACAAATGATGAGACAATTTCTAAATTAAATTTTCAAGCTCACAAGCTTCTGAGGGAAAGTTTGAGTAAAAGGGCAACAAGAAGAAAGTCATTCCTGAGAAATGTTGAAGTCCATGTGTGGGCCCATCATGAGTAATTTGATATAGTGGTATACAGTGATGATATGCACAGTTTTTCCTCATGCTCTGTCAAAATAAGGTTGGAGGAGTGTGTGACACATGGATGAGAAAGCAAATGATGTATACTGGTTTGGATGGAGGTAACACAGTGAACTTTCTGCCTTTCTTAGAAGGAAATGTCATGTCATGAGTGTCCAAAATGGAAAGAATTCATCTTGCAAATAAGACAATCTGCACACGAAATTATGTGCAATTTTCATGGAAATCTGGCCCTTAGTTTTTACCTCATCGAGTGTTGTTCAAGGGGAAATTAATGATCATCATCCTCTGGGATCCAGTAATACATCCATACCAAATTGTACATTCAAACCTTTAAGAAGTTGCCAGAGTTGATGGAGTGATGAAGACTTTTAACGATCCCTGACCTGTGTGGATGAAAGTTGGAGTGGGTGTCGACGTCGCACTGAGTCAGGAATCTTCTTCAGGACCAGAGTCACCCCGTTGGGATTCTCCCGCAGCTTCTTTACAAGGTTCGCTCTGCTCCAACCCACCTGATGCGACAAAATGGTCGATGGTTCCGGTTTGAAGGTTAATGATTCAAACGCTGAAGCACTTTTCAGCAACAGTAAATGCACGAAGGTTTGTCTCGGTTACTTCGGAGCTAAGACTATTCTACAGCTCAAACTCAAACAAAAAGCCTAAAACTGAGAGGACCACATCTATACAGTGCAATAGAGCAGCGCAACATACACACATACGGCATACATTATAACACTCACCACTATCTGGTCGTTGACTTGAATCACTTCATCACCAGCCAAGATCTTCACGTAGACATCAGACGATGGCTACAGAAGGAAAGACAACACAAATATGAACTCCTGATAAATAAAATATAGCTTGTTCAGTGTCTTTTTGTACTTTGTTTACATGAATCCGTATAAACCTCGCTTTCACTATGCAATTTTGTCCAACACTGGGCATCAAATCTCCTGGGAAAATCTAGGCTGACTGGTGATCCAGTCAGACTGGCGGTCTGGCACCAGTTCTATTGTGGAAGTTGTCTGTTTCCATTTTAAGACCCTAAGATGTTGACATTGTCTCGGAGTGGGCAACGTGTGTGTGTCACTGTGCGGTGACTTTATATCGCAACATAAATATGTATCTTGTCAAAATGTGCAGTAACCTAATACTGTATGACTAAAAGTAATAAAAGAAATAGGCACCATGGAGTGGCAAAAATCCGACTTTAAAAAACTGGATTGTCTTGCTGTATGATCATATTCCCCACCCGTAATGTCCTGAGGAAATCCTACAGTGATCCACTGAAACTGAATGGATGGCCTTGTGGACACATTACAGTAATAGCACCCAGGTTGATTTTATAATTATATGGGTGCTTTCTCAGCACACAGATCATGTGCACAGGCTGTTTGTAGTCATATCTCTTGTTAGCAGTCAGTCTCAGTGATGTGACTGCAGCAGCAGAGGAGTCGCGGGTACTTTGTTGTTGACATCATGGAAAAATAACATCTCAATCTTTCAGTGCCACAGGGGAGCTAGCCTCACACTCATCTCACAGGCCCTGCTTATCCTGGCTGATAAACACTTCTCCATCGCTCCCCACTTGATTTTACAAGCCCATGCTCGTGCATCACTGCTCTTCCCGTGGCATGATTTTAGTTTAGCAGAGAAGCCAAATCGAGAGAAGGCAATTCAGCACTTTTAATGTAATAAATCCTATATACTAAATCTCCCTGTGGTCCTCCATCCTGTTTAAATATCAGCTACAATAGGTGTGTCTATCAAATTCTATTCTTTTTGACAAATATGGCTTACTACTATACTATTATACAGTGTAACTCAGATTTACAGATAAAATAAAATACCTTGGTAATCAAAAATCTAAAACAAACAATGATTTGTGTGGATGCTTCTTTGTCTACGTGCAGTTTGCAGTGTGTAACCGTGAGCAGATATTCATAAATACAAAATAAATGCCACACAAGAGCTCAGATTGGATTCCATTTCAAGGCAGGGAAGCAAAGAAAGAGAAGCCAAGAGATAAAAAGCCAAGAGATGAAAAATCAAGTGTCACACAAAAGTGCATCCGAGGGGATTTCTGCCGGGTCCAGAGCTCATGCTTCCAAATCAAAATTTTATACTTTAACTGTGCAGAGCTGAATTCAAAGCAGAGAAAGACATAATTGTTTACGGATTCTTCTGCCAATGAAAGCATCCATCCATTTTTTTTTTGTTACAAACACAGAAGAGAATTGATGTTTTTTTTTAAGGGCCAGAAAAGGGAAAAGTGATCATTCTTTTTTAATTTTTGCTCATCACTACTGAAAATATACTCCCACTTCCTTCTCGATGAGACACCCAAACAGAACAAGTGCAATATCTGTGGTTAGCAGATCAACACCTTCCAAAAGGACAAGTGCAAACGAGTAAACTGGTAAAGCAACAGAACACTGGATGTCTATTTATGGGGCTCTTGATAAAAAAGTAATTGAAGTTAACCATTTGGTCTGGAGTTCAAGAGAAGCGGACGTTTGAGTCACACTGGTGTTCAGAGGAGTGGTTAAGAGCTCTCAGATGGCAGCCTCTGCGTGGTTTGTGAGTTAAAAGTGATAGCAGGAAAGTAAATGAGAGAGCCTTACCTCAGCAGCAGCTCCGGTCACGTAGTGGTTACTGGAACCAGTAGACGTTACTTCAATCCCCTGAGAGAAACAGAAACAGAAAGATGTTACATACATTTTCAGACTGATAAACCTACATATAACACACAATGTCAAAATGATTCACCATAATGGACTAAATGCTCGGCCTTATTTCTGTCATCACTGAGATATTGATGTCTGTTTCTAGATGTTTTGACGGTTCAGCCAGCAATTACCCGTCAGCCAGCCTTGATTGATTATTTCAAATCATATTGGGCATGGGGAGCGCCAACTAATCACACCCCAGAAAGCCTAGATCAATACAAATCACATGCCAACAGAAACACAAATGGATTTAAACTTTGAACAGAAAAGAGCAGAGGCGAGACCTTTTCCTCCCATCCCTAATAAATACAGCACACTATAAAGAGTTGTTAATCAATCAACTTATTTATTGAAAATATCCTATAGGTAGCAATAAAATGTAAATGTAAACCTCAAAATATTAAGTTAGAGTATCTTATGCACACATGCATATTAAAGTGGTAATGTATACTTTAACTCTCTTCATAGAATTATAATTGTTGACAAATACTGTACATTCATAAACATTTAACAATAACCATAGGTGTGTACAACTATATTATAGTGAGTTATAAAGCATTCGTTAAACGTTTATTTAGTGCTTCCAAATGCTAAATATGGGATAAGTACCATGTTACCATGATAATAATGTTTTTTAAGGATTTTGTTGATTGATTTGGCAATCATCTGCAGGGTTTTGTTTACTGCGGCTCCCAGAGAGAACTTCACAGGCATGTAAGCAATTCATCAACAGTGACAAACCATAAAAAAACAGAAACATAAAAACCATCATTTCCTGCGCAATGGATAAAGACATGAGGCTGAGTCTCTATTTTGTTAGTCGTGTTCCAACACTGCACGCACAAATCATTACAAACAAAGCTCAAAGCTTTAAAAAATATTTTAGACTTCTCCCTTGTGCCTGGAATACATTGGAATTTGAGGAAAATGAAAGAGGAAAAAGGCTAGCTTTTACTTTTAGATTTATTTGATGAATTGAGCATGGGTGCGTCATGTTTTGTGTATTCAGTGTATGTGAATTATAATTCTTCCTGCCTCTCACTTCCCTTTCTTTCTGAATTTAGTTCCCGTTTCTTTCCAATCATTTAGAAGGCTGACCTGGGTATTGGTGATGTGCTCCAATCAATTCCTCATTTTTGTTGTTAGTTGTTGAGCACATTTGTAAAAAAAAAATAAAAAAATCCTGTTCCACTGTAGAAACGTTGTGCAGAATTACCTCCAACACTGCAGCCACCCAGAGACACTTAATGCATCACAACACAGAAACAAAATACATGCTTGTCAAGTGGAGCTTGAAATATATTTGCATATTTGCTTTTAAGGCAACACGCTGGAGATGATTAGGAAGGCAAATAGAGCGAGTGAGCAAGCACAAGGAAGTGGGACCGCTAAAATCACCTAAAAGATATTTTTACCAAATGGGCTGAGTACACAAAGGGGAAGGAAACCGCAAAAAAGATGGATTTAACGATTGTTCCGTAGAAATAAAATGAAAAGGACGCTACATAATGTAGATAACAGGCAAAGAGGAGAGCAATAATTGTTGTACTCAGTATACCGGCTGAAGGCTAAAGCAAGAGGCAGGAACAGAAAGCTGTCTATGGAGAACTAGACGAGAAAGAAGGTTTAGGAGAGAGAATAAAAAGAGTAAAAGTGGGTACAGGGAGAACCTTGAGTTAGATGAAAGAAGAGATGAGTGGGACCAAATGATGATGGAAAATTCCAGATAAGGATGAAGACAGAAAATGAACGACAGAGCTCATTGTCAGGAAACTGACTGAAGCTGATGGCGTAAACAGTCGCTGATTGTGATTATCCCTAAATCTTGGTGACATATCACTCTTATAACATACATACATATACTCTCAAAATGATCAATTCCTAGAATGGAACAGACCTGTAAACAGCATATGGAGATAATAACAGTGAACCAACGATTCATTTTCATTGATTAAGCTCCTATTTTTCTCGATAGATCCATTTTGTTTACAAAATGTCAGAAAACAGTAAAAAAAAAAAAAAAATGCCCAAAGTCAAAGATGATTAATTAATTAATTATAAAAAACAGTTCCCAACTACTGCACTGTTGATCAACTAATGAAGTCTTTAACTAATAATCAAATGGCTAATTTCTATTGAATAAGCCCCAGAACGCCTTTTGAAAAACCTCGGATTTTTTACTCTGTACAATTTCAATGTTTGAGAGTAAATTTCTTACATTTGGTATACAGTTACTGTATGCTACAATATATAGTTCAGAAAAAGTGTTGGCGCTTTTGACGAAATTACGAAAGTCGAGGTTTACTAAGAGCAAGAAGGCTTTACCAGCTGATCACCAGGTGAAACAGGCACCAGGTCGACACTCTCGAGCTGAGCAGTGTGGGTGAGAAGCGTCTCAGGGCTGGAGTTCAGGATCTCATCACACACTGCCACCAACTGACGGCACTACAGAACAAAACAAGCCACCGTTTACAATCAGAGATATCTCATACAGTCCTTCAAGGTCCAGCGTGTAGGATTTAGTGGCGTTTAGTGGTGAGGTTGCAAATAGCCCTCGTTTCACACTCCCTACGGTGGCCACTCAAAACATCAAAAACGTCAAAGTCCCTCTCTAGAGCCAGTATTAGGTTTGTCCCTTACTGGTTGCTGTAAAAACATGGCGCTGCAACATTGCAGACTGGAAGAGGACCAACTCCCTATAAAGGACTTATTTACAAAAACACTTTTCTTGTTTCCAGGTGATTATTCACTACTGGAAACCTAATTATGAATATTATATTCCATTTCTGCATATAAGTCTTCCTAAATCCAACACTCTGGACTCAAATGAACTGAAATTACATATAGAAAGTAAAGTAGGCAAAAATAGAGAAATACTTGGCATGCTCACCACAGAAATGATGTCCTTTTCCTTTTCATAGACAGTGGTATCCTATTGGATGAGTGAAACAACATGAAATGATCTAAACAAAGCAGAGTACCAAACTGACATGACAGCAGTCTGTATTGATTTGTAGAAATGGGACAAGCTGATTCAAAGCTTATGTCTTATTTCCTCTTCACAGTATGAGTCAGGAAGTGAAAGGCCAACGGTATTAAGAGGCAATAGACTAGACCTTTACTGGTGTTATACTGGAATTATATACGTATATAGCGGTGCTCCTGTATACTTGAGAAAAGCACATCGAACATAGCACATATTTTTTATAAAAGTTGCAGCGCAGGAAGTGGGAAATCCCTTTGGTGGTGTATAACGTCCACTTAATCCAAGGGTTTTCTCTAATCCACACAAATACACATGCGTTACATACTGTAAAGTGTAGGCTATGCATGCGTAGGCCTACACACACGCACGCACGCACGCACGCACGCACACACACACACACACACAGGAAGCTAGTGGTCAGTATCACACTTACATTACTATATTCAGCATACTAGAACTGCTTAATCTCTGGTTGGGAGGAAGGGTTTGATAATGGTCCTATGACATTACTATGTGGGGGACCATGATGAAGGACCATGATGAAATAGGCTATACTGAATTTACTGAATAGATGTATGCGACATACCATCAAACTAAGCTAAGCTAAGCTAATTTGCAAGGCCTTGTAGTGTGCTGGGTTACATAAAGGATTGAAAAGGGAAACTAATCCCTGTGAAATGTAACAAGGGATCAACAGTGAACACGGCTGAATTTCCGTGCTAATTAAAGGCTCTGACACAAGGCAGCAGGGAGGGGTACGACTGGGGGAGGTTGCTGTTATGACCACTGGTCAGTTTGGTGTTTGCTTGGTGTTTGTTGTGTGTATGTGTGTTGCTATTTCCCTCAGACATTTGAGTGTGGATACTTGAGAGTTGCAGAACCTGCCATATATACAGACTTACACCACAACAAACCACTAAGGTTTGTGTATAAACACCTACAGATTTTCAGATCTCTATCTTGATTCCCCCACTCGAGCAATGTATCCTTGTCGCACACTATGGTAGAGTGACTAATGTAGTTAGTTAGTTAGCTACCTAGCTAGGGCTCCGTTCACAGCTTAAACAACAAAAACAACAAACGACATTTAATTAAAACAGCTATTTAAAACAGAACAACTCCACAACTCAGCAACTTGACCTAAAAATACAGAGGGGCTGAGGCTGTACCTTCCTGAGAGCCAGCTGATGTTGCCAACAACAAATTGTGACCAGGGTAATGCATCTGAAAATAGATTTAGGGTTACTCTTGGCCATTAAGAGGAGTTTATTATTTTAAAATAATAAGTCACTGTGATGCTTTGAGCTAAATGCTAATGTCAGCATGCTAACATGCTGATGTTTAGCAGATATGATGCTAATGTTTGCTATTAACAGTGGACACAAAGTACAGCTGAGTCATTTGACACAAACCAAAGTATTGGAAAAGTTAAAGTTATTACAATACATCCTGAGGGGAACATGAATGGCTGTATTTTATAGCAATTAATCCAATAGTTGCTGACACATTTAACTCACAACTGCAAATGCAAATCTTAAACTTTGATTTCATTACAATCCTTCCAATAGTAAAGATATTTCATATTTGTTACACCATGGCCAGTGTGACCTAAAAAGATATACTTTGTAGTGACTGAACATAAACATTATGATGAACCTGATCCATTAAGGAAATTAAAATGAACTATTATAAAGCTTCATTAGTAGAACACATCTTTCTTTGCTGCATCTCACCATTGCTTTGGCAAATATAGGTCTAAAGCAACATCCGAAACCTCTAATTTCTGCTGTATTAGGGTCATGTCACTGAAGGCTTCACCACAACAGCACAACCTGCTTTATATTTCTTTTTAACAGGAAACAAGACTTTAATGTGCATGAGGTGGGCGACAGGGACACTTCTGCCCTGAAACCAATGTAACATCGGGATGGTGTGGTGGAAAACAAGAGAGCACAAAGTCTTAAACCACACTTCTCACTGCTGGTTCCTAAGTGAGGATGACTACTACACACAAAGAGACATTGTACCCATTTGCAAATACATGCACACATAATCACCTTCTGACTTAACTGAATTCTTTATCAAAAGTCAAGAGTCCTCAACACCCTGCAGCATGTGCCCACTCCAGTCTGCATGTCTTTCTGTTGTTTCCTGTCTCAATAAGATATTAACTAAAATGATTCATTTGTAAAAATTAAAAAAACTGCACGTAATGTTAAAGGAACCCCTCAGGTTTTGCAACACAAGATTGCCATATCGAACAATACACTTACTGTAGAGATGAATCCCTCAACTAAAGCATAGCAAGGGGTCCAAGGCCTTACAGTGACCCAAACAAGATTATAGGTGTGGCACCAAATATGCCTCTCATAACTACCATTTCTTAGAGTACGATCAAGAAAATAAAATAATTTCATTTTACAAACTTCTTGAGCAACTCTGTGCCCAAACAACAGCAGAAAGGTTCAGGCCACAGACCAGCATTCAAGACCAACCTTTCATTCCACTTCATTTTAGCTACAGTAGTTACATATTAGCTACAATTGTACTGTAGGCCGTCAATAAATGGTAGCCAATCTCACGCAGAATGACCTGCACTAAGATTCAAGATATCTCAATGGAAATTCTGAGGGAAAAAAAGAGACAGAACGCTTTCAGCATGTTCATAAATGGTGAAAAGTATGAATTTCTTTGCCTTCTGCTCACTTGATGAGGAGAAGGTCTTGTGTTGTGAAGCATTAGCAGGTGGTGCGCTAACTTTACAGCAGTGCTCTGTGCCTGAAAGCTGTTCTCTCAATAGTTGTCTTGGAAACAAAGACACACTATTATGTGGGTGTAACATTCCTTTTTTTAAAAAAGAGAATGAACACAGGCATACAAGGACACACACAAAAAGGCTGAAACTGTCACACAGAAATGGAGTGACACATGAACCTACATGCACCTACACAGGCAAACACAGAATGTGCTGAATACGCACAATTGCCTTTCTTTTTGTTGTCATCTGCATCTTCACGTACAATCTATCAAAGCTTTATGAATTGAAAGCCTTGTCAAGTCAAGTCCCGTCATGTCCTGTCTGACTCTGCAGTACATGTTTACATACTTGGCCTTCACCAGTAGATATTTTCTATTTGCCACCAGGTCAGAGACTTGCTATAAAAAGCCTGGCAGACATCACTATGTTGGATCTCTTTTACGCCTGCTTTCCATCTCGTCTCCACTTCCACTCCATGCTCACGTCCCTGGTGGATTTCTTGTGCTCCTTTTCAGCATCATAAAAGTTGCAGCATACAAGCTTCTTCTTCTTATTTTCTCCATCCTGAGCTTTAAATTAGTCCACCAATAGCAGAGAGATGTTGCTACATCTCTTATGACGCAACAATAGAGCAGTTTTTAGTATATTGTCCTCTGTTACAATCTTTCCATTCAAAGAAAAGCATTATGTAACAAAAAAACCTCCTAGATTTGTCTCGAGCAGCTCCGAGTTCTTCAAATGTTAATGTGATATTAATGTTCAAAAGTTGAACATTAAAGTCCTGTGGAGTTCAGGTGATGAGTCAAAGAATCAAAGAAGACTTCAAAAGGAATGCTCTCTGCTTCTATTTATTTTTTTTAGAATCACGATTAAACTTACATACCTTAATGCAATGCTGTCATATCCATGCTAACAGTTCACAGAACGCTCCTTTTCCTCCTTGTCTCTCTCTGTTTCGCTCGCAGACTGAGCCAAACAGACTTGACAACTCCAGTGTGGGATCCCAACAACACCAGCTGACTACTGACCTTGTATACCCTCAGGGTGCGCAGATAAACACACACGGGCAAATAAGAGAATCCCTTCTTATGTGTCAAGGACGTGGTGTAGCTCCTGTGGAAGCAGTTCTCCAGAAAAGGACGTCATGCTGAAGTCATGGCCCCTTGACAGCACGTCAGAAACATTACAGAGAGCCATGAGCATCAATTAGCCAGGAGCAAATTTCGAGAAGTTGTGACCATGTTAGTTGTATACTGCTGATCACTAAGGAACAGAGACAAACACATGAGTGTTTGTAATGTGACTCATGTGATACAGTACATGCTAGAAATGTGTGTGAAACAACGTGTTCTCCTTCAAGGCCTGTGCCTGCAGCTTTATAATGCTATGATGACAGAACGAACGGATGAAGACTGAACCCACGTGCATGAGATTTCTCATTTTCTCTTCTCTGCTAAACAGGTGTGAAGGCTTCCCAGCTGTCCAAAACTGACCTTTCAGCTCGCCTGCAAAGGTTTTTCTTATTAGTAACTACACAGCACCTGCAAAAACAGCTACTCTGCAGGTTTAGAAATGAAATTATCCTGTCCATTTCCAACATGAATGGAAGTAGTTACTATGTGGTCATTTTAAACTGTTTTCACATCAATGATTGACCAGACACTTTCAAAAACTAATTTACATGACTCTGAGCTCAATGCACAAAATGGTCTTTGTTCCTACAATAATTCCTACCTTTAAAGCACCTGCATGCACAAACACACAAGTGCGCACCAAGTTAAAAAAACAAAACAGGAATTGAGCATGCAATGGCCAGACATTACCAAACGATGATCAACCTCTGAGAGGGACCAACAACAAAAGCAGTGAGGGTTTTAACTCGCTAATCACACACTCGGTGCCATGTCTCCATGGGTACGGAGCTGCCAATGAATGAAAACAGTCAACAGGCCCAGATCTGATTCACTTGACAGTGGCAAAAAAACATCATGTCAGAGTCGACGAGCTCCATAACTCTCTGAAATCCATACTTCCTTCCTTTCCCTCTGGTCCATAAGAATAAAGTGTGCTTTTATTGTACACCAATTTGTGTGTCGGCTTGTTGTAACTCTTGGCTAATTGATCTTAAATAATCTCTAAAATTATTATCTGCGCCTAAAAGAAAACAAAGCAAATCTTTAAAGAAATGATCTTCGAACTTAAAGTATGACCAACAAGCAAAAAATCGAGTCAACGTATAAGTGTTGGCCATTTTGAACAGTCAAGTGCAAAAGCAGCAAATCACCTTGCAGAGAATTATCCCAGCAAAGAGGTGAGAACTGTACCTGTCGTGCCGGGCAGGTGTCCAGAGCTGGCTATAGAGGGCTATATATAAACTCCTCTATATATTGAGCGCCCTCTTTCACCCACAGCTTCCCTGCACCTCTGACTGTCTCCTTACCTCTCTCTAATCATCTCTCAATCTGACACTGTCTCGATAGACAATGTCTCTTCTTCCCTGCTTCATTTCTGTCAGGATGATTAATCTCTCACTTCACTACAGCGTCACAGTAAAGTCTCTGCTGGTAATTCAGCTACATGCACTCCCCCACGGGTCAAAAGTCATTAAACAGTCATGGTGCAATCCCTATTACTCTCCTAGTCTCCTCCTTCTTTCTCTGCCTTCCCCTTTTATGTTCCTCCCTCCCTCCCCTAGGTATTACAACATATCCAGGCCTGTCCCTTCTACTACCTGTGAGCACTTTTCTCCCACTTCACATTCATCCAGCTACAAATATTCCTTCTCTTTCTGTTTCTTTAAGACATTTCATGCTACCAGGAAGGAGTAAACACAAACAAAACCCAGCTCTCTTATTCAGCAATCCCAAGCTTCTTTGGGGGACAGCTGCCTCCAAATATGCCAGGAATGTAAAGATAAAGAAGATGGTACTCAAGCTAAGCTGAGGAACAGGGTGTGTGTGTGTGTGTGTGTGTGTGTGTGTGTGTGTGTGTGTGTGTGTGTGTGTGTGTGTGTGTGTGTGT
>JBBPCS010003593.1:0-12133 GCA_037974645.1 Hollardia meadi
CACACACACACACACACACACACACACACACACACACACACACACACACACACACACACACACACACACACTAATTTCAGTCTGTTTTCAATCTTCTTCAGGACTTGAACTTCGACTCCTTGCTCACTGTGACTGAGTGGATTCATGTGGAACCTCTGCTCTAAACTAGCTATGATGACAATATATGTCACCTATAAATGTCTGTCATGAGCCACACACTGCCAAAAATCAAATGCACTCATCATTACACATTGACATCATTAGCAAGATTGGCAGCTTAAACTACATTTGCTTTGTGTGCCACTTTGAAGGATTTGGACTGTTTGTTTCCTACAAACAAACCGAGGTAAAGCTTTGAGAGTTTCCAATGAGTCATGGTGAGAAGACACACTCTCAAATCCTTCCAAAAAGCAAGACAGAAATTTATCAGAAAATATCCTCTTTATAGAATTCTACAAATATTATTAAAAATCAGTTTGTGTGAAATAAGTTGCCAGACTGATACTTAGCAACTTTAAAGGGGTAGTTATGGAAATCTGCTTAGTGTCATGGCCTCGGCCATATCACTTGTTTTTCCCTGTCTGTTTTCCCTTTCCCCCTTGTGTCCCCAGTTCTCCCCCTGCCTGTCTGTGTGTCTGTGTTGTGGGCGTGGCATTTCCCTCACTCTGCTTGCTGACGGATTGCATTCATTCAACCCACCTGTTCCCTGCCGCTCACCTGTGATCCATCCAGTAATCAACTCAACAGTTCAAGACACCGGCTCCTCTCTCCACTCATCGCCAGATCGTTGCTACAGTCTTCCTGGTAGATTGCACGTTTCAGGCTCCTCAGTTTAACCTTTGACAAGAACATTTTTGCTCCTGTGAATTTTTCCTAGTGAACTGAACTCAGTTTTTCCTCTGCCCTAGGACCACTGCCTGCCTCCCTGCCTGTCCACCTGCTCACCCCTCCAACATTCCCACCAGCCATTGTTTAAAAATAAATTTCCCTTTCTCAACCTCAACCTCAATTTGCCTGTCCTGCATTTGGGTTCACCTGTTGATCCTAACACTTAGGCCTATTTGAGATTTAGATGAAAAGATTTATAAAACCCTCATGTCTGTGTGATAAACCAGGAGGTGATAGCTCACTGCAGCTTAGCGTAAATACTGGAAGCAGTGGAAGAACAGCTAGCTTAGCTCTTCCTATAAGGTTTAAAAATACGACTACTAGTTTAATGTTGTGAGTTACAGCATGCAACAAGATACAGCATAATTATTAGTGAGCTTTACAAGTGTGAACTTTTGACTCATATTGACGCATGCTCTCTTTGTCCCACATAAACACATGCACTATCATCATCATTCTTGCAGGTGCTGGTGGCTCCTGCACTGACATTAGCTACTAGTGATGGGCGATACCAAACTTTTTCAATTCGATACCGATACTTTTTGTTACACTTTTAACGATACCGATACTAATAGTTTCTTAGATGGGTATGCAATTTTTCAAAATAAAGGTCATTTTTAGAAAAAAAAAGATAGGCCTATCACTCCTATGTTTTTGCCGTGTCTGTCCACCCTAAATTCCTAAACATAATCACAATCTAATTTTAAATTCTGTTGTCATATGAGGGTAATAAAAATAAAAAATAGTTATATTTTTATCCTAATATATATATTGGGATAAAAAATATAACTATTTTTATTCTGATTACCCTAGTTATTTTGATTATTATTACAATTAGAATTAAGCTGAGAAGAGGGGTTTTCATTATAAAACAGGCTACATTTTCACTAAACCACAACAAAATTAAGTGTTTGTTTTTCTTGTTTTAATAAATGGTGAGTAGCCTATTTGTTTTACCACACTATGACAGTTTTATGGTGAGTGGATTAGCAGGCAGATTGCAGAGACAGAGCAACATTAGCATTCATATAATCTAATATTCACTCTCTTTTTATCTCTGTTTTGGTGTCCACCAACTCCTTGGGAAACTATCTTACTCTTTAGCTGCTAAATAAGCTCACTAGCCACCATCTGCTGTTTGATGCTGGGCAGGTAACTTACAATGTGTTTATCAGATTTTTTTTTTTTTTTCTTTTAGCTGAAAACAGCTCAATCAAACGGACTCAATTAAGGTTAATGGTTCTAAAACCAAAACAATGGTTTGAAAGAATTCTCTTTGGGTTCATCACTAAAAACATCCCCTTTCACATTACACAAAGGAACTGGAAATACAAAAATACATCCTTTGTAGTTTTGTTGAATTCATATTTTATGAACAACACGTTTGTGATCCATGTGGAACTGCTTCACTGACAGTAAAATAAAAAGAGACTTATTCTTGCATTCCAAACAAGCTTTGTGTCATCGTGGTTCTAACAACAGTTCAGCAAAAAATGTGCTCATATCCATGTAAAATCACACTGGGAACTGCCACAGTTTCTGTAAGTCGCTCCCCTAGTCAATATTAATGAGCCAGCTCCAGGATCTGTCTCTCTATAAACTCACCTGAGAGTCTCAGGCTTTGGAGAAGCTGGGCACAAACTTTAAAAATTCTGCCCAACTGTGCCAGAGACTCCGCTGTTGTAACCATTCCCCATCTCAAACAGATTACAAATAACAAATATATATATCACAAATAAAGGAATGTTATGTGTAATTTTATAGCAAATTGTCAAAACCTTTAATCCCTGCACACTGCTTGTGTTTTCAGCTCTAAGAAATCCAAACAATTCCAGACTAACACAACACCATGTAGCAGACAGGTGGCACTAACTGTACCTTCCAGCTCTGGATCATAAAACAGCAGAACACACCAGAATAGACATGGATTTTTTCAGACTTTTTTTTTTTTTTTTTACACATTAGAGATAGTCTGCATACAATCGTCCATTGTATTTGTTCTGTGGCCCCAGGCTGTAGAAACACTTTTAGGCCAACATATATATGGCCTATTCTTGAGATTTGATTGGCTACACTGAAAATCCTTTCTTTAGTGTTCCATTTCATCTAAGACAATAAGTCTTATATTCTAAAAGTCCAGGTCTAATGTAATCTAATGATTTTCAAATGATAGACAGAAAATTGGGAAATTACACATGATGTCTATATACACAAATCATTTGATCATGAGAAAAGGCTCAACATACAACTTGCATTTGGGACTCTCTTATCAATGAACCATCAACAGAACTTTAAATCAAAATGTGTGCAACATTTTAAAAGCAACTCAGCTTTATCAAGTTGCTCTTTGTGGAGATGCATGATTTTCTGCAGTAAGTATGACAATATATGAGCTATGCTTTGGGTAACTGTCTGTCTCTGTCTGGCCTAGAAGATACACACATACAGCCACAAAGCATTCGATACTGTATGTGAATGTAAGGTTTTTTTTAGTCATGCTGAAATGATGTACAGCGCTGTGTTTGGGTATTTGCATGTGTGGGCTCACATGCAACTAGCCTGTACTTTTTTTCTTATATATTATATCTTGTACATAGGTGTCAACTTGTGTGCACCAATGTCTCTGTATGTGCATTTGCGTGGGGGTTTGGTGATGAAAGAGAGAAGGAACAGGCAACAGTGTGAATAAGCCCTCTGTGTCACTTCAACTGAACAGTCAAAATACTCTGCACAGACTAACTAAGTTATCTTGGACAGGAGAGAAGAAGAGGGGACACGAGGAGGAGAGAATGGGGGTAAAGTGAGGGGGCAGTGGGAAGGACTTTTGATGGAGATGTTAGGAAACAAATGTGAAAAAAAAGGAAACAAATGTGAAGAAGTACAAACGAAAGTCGGATGGCTTGAGGAGAGGATTGGGGAGGAATGGGGTTGATCCGAAAGCAGGAGGGTGAGGAGAGAGAACAGAAGAAGAACTGAGGACAAGAGGAAGGAAGAAAGATGAAGAGGAAAGGTGAGTGGAGGAGACAAAATAAAAAGGACAAGGGAGGAGGTGTCACATGCAGCATTTTGCTTGTGTCCGGCCGAGTGTGAGCGCAGTGTGTGTGTGTGTGTATGTGTGTGTGTGTGTGTGAGATGAGGGGAAAGGTTGACAGGCTTTTGATATCATCAGGTGACATTTAGTTGACAGGGGCCATCCAACAGATGGGGCCTGGGGTTGAAAAGTGTGTGTTTGGGTGTCTGCATCTTTACCTGTGTGTGTGTTTGTCTGTCTGCATTAGTGTGTATGAGTGTGTGTTGCACACAGGGACACCTTTGGTTTCAGAAGTGATGTGACGCTAATTGGTCCAAAAGGTCACCAGGTTCAAGTTAAACGTTCATAGTGTCGTCTAAGTTTTCAGGTACTCTGGCCTTTGATGTGATGTGAACTCTTCTTCTTTTAGGAGTCATTCCTTTGGAGTTTCTTCTTCAGACAGGTACAGGATGAAGAGTACAAAGGACACAGCTGGGAAGACCAGCACCATAAGTAACAACTCATGTCTCCTGTTTCAGTTGTGGATTTATTGATTTGGGTGCCCTGGACCAACTCAGGCACAGGGCCTCCCTTGTGCCTTATCTCACCCTAACCATGATTGATAATGTTGATGGTGTTTGACAAGTGTTGAGGAAGTACATTTACTTCAAAACTTACACTAGTAAAGCATCATAGTTTGAAGCTTTGGGCCTCTGACCAAGCTGCTGTATTTGACAAGTTGGGAGTGAGAATATGTTGACTTTGAACTTGTTGCCCTTCAGAAAGTCTAACAAACTGGATCATGAACCCTATTAAAGATCATCTCACTGCCTGTCGTAGCATAGCTTTTTTTTTAATTTTTTTTTTTTAAAATATTGCTGTTATTGCGTACTGTCCAAATATTTGGACAAATCGTACTTTGATGCTTTGGCAATACTGTACTGAATTCCCGCCCACCCAATCGGGAGCAGGGCTCAGCTGTCAATCATGACGTTTCACCACGTTTTTATAACATCGATAACTAATTAAAACCAAACTGATCAGAAACATGAACACTTGAACATACATCGGCGTGATAAGAACTAGCTAAAAGTTGTTTTAAGTTGTATTTGGAGTTTTTAGTGTGGCCCATCACCTATCATTGAGGAGGAGGGGTTTATGACCTATACTGCAGCCCGACACCAGGGGGCGATCGAGATATTTTGGCTATACTTTGGGGAAGTTCTCATGTTGTTCATCTTTATACAGTATACAGTCAATGTGGCCGACCTGCACACAAAACAGTTTTTTCATTGTTTATTTGAATAGAAATACTCCAGCACAACTTATTTTGGCCTCCATATGCTTCACGAGGGCTGCTTCTGTTCAGTTACTTGTTCATCTATTATAAATGCAATTTACCTTTTCCTGTGGCAAACTTCCATAAGATTTGTTTGAACATTATTGTGTTTATATTTAGTAAGTTGAATATATGGAACCCCAGGTCTGCAGACATAAAGCCTGTAAAAGATGACGAGAGGAAATGTTGAAACTGAATGAATCGCTTCTCAAATTGCAGTTATAATACGGCATCACACAGGGCACATAGGGCAAAACAGTCAAGTGCACCTGAAGTCATTAGCAAAGTCATTATGCTCTTAAGTGAAATCAGTTCACAGAACCTGAGAGCTTTCTGACTGTGTTTGAATAGCACAAGTGTGGTTTATGTTCTTTTGAATTTATAGTAATTTCTGCTACATTGTGTTTCAAAAATGTCTCCAGAGCGATGAATCAGACTGATGGTCAAAATCGTTTAGCAGGCACTTGGGGTTCAGGCCTCATGTTCTAAACCATCCTTATCACATCTAGTGTTTTCCACATCCAGGGATTTCACCTGGGCCACGCCTTATGCCCTGCGTCACACAATGTGTGCCTCTTGTCACCTTGCATTGGGTCGTCTCGTCACTTGCTCTTTTATTTTTTTATTTTTCTGGGATTGTTGCTATTTGTGTCCTGTGTAAAACCAAAAGTCAATGTTGACTTACTTTAAGTCAAAAAATAAAAAGTGAAAGTAAGTGGTCACACATGGGACACGAACCGAGGTCTCGCCTATGAAGATCATGTGCAAGATCCACTCTGCCAACACAATTTACTAAGCATTTAGACTTTTCCCTCTATTGCTATTACACCCGACTTTCTAAGGGTTTTCCGTCAGATAATCTCCCCATATAGTCATCTTAACAGTTTTACAAGGCAGAATATCACTTCCCATGTACAGAGATGTGAGACCAAATACAACGTGCAAACGGGAAACGAACAGTGGTCTCCTGTGTTAAAGTCTGTTGTTTTGAAATGTTTTTGTGACCCAGCTCAATGTCATAATATCTCCTGACTTCATCCTTTGCTCCTATTAAAATTGCTACAGCCAATTGAGGTCTTTATCCGTGGAATGTAAGCGTGCTGTTTTGAAGCACTCGCTGAAATGTCTGATGCTGTCGTTCTTCTTGAGGGGACACTCTCGCGTAATCAGTATTGTCTAAAGTCTAAGTTTAGCTAATTATATACTGTTAGGTGGTATAATCTATGAGATATCAGCATATTTTATGAAAAATATTGCATGTTTTGTATGCAAAGTAAACCAGACTGTTCATTTTAAACGTTATTTTAAAGACTTTTGCATTCTGTAGTGCCTCATAATTGTGCGTGCACTCAATTTTTATCCATGCAATTATGTGTTATCACTGAAATTTCCGGTGTGATCACTTTCAGTTTCACCTCCAAATAAAGTATAATTTGGTTAAATGGTTTGCTTGTTTACATCCTGTCTGATCTCACTTTTCTTGCCCTGTTCGGTGTTGCCATGTTCCCACCTGGTCTCACTTACTTTGGTGAACTCAATGTTATAATTGCTCAATCTTTAAGGCGTAATAAAGTAAAGTCCAATGCAAAAGCCCACAACATCTGGAAGACAATGATGCAGTACAAACACATTCTCTCATTTAAAAAAAATAAACTTCTACTGGAGAGTGAAATATATATCATATTTAGTGCAATGTGAGGCAAAGATTTCATGAACTATTTTCAGATTTCATGTTGTGTTTTACAGTAGTTTCAGTTAACACTCGAGGCCCAGATTATGATAGTATTTTCTAAGCATAGTAGTGAGAGGACTTGAGTGTGTGTCCTTAAATGCGGGTCTTATTTGACTTAACACAATGTAAATTATTCATTAGATCCTTCTTAAACCAGCTGAATATCTTTTTTCTAACATATGACAGAAAACATTTTGAATATGCTCACTTGTGCTGCACAGAAGAATATGTTAGGGTTAGGCTACCTCATATATTCATGTCTTGGGGTATTTAAATAAAAAACAACAACAATGTTTCCTTGTTTCCTTCCTCTGTCCCAGTATGTCTGCTGGCTGTGAGGAGGAGACAGCTCAATGGTTTGGAAACAGGCTAAAATGATCCCCCAGGGTGATTGGAGGATAAAATACTGGAAAATGCTGTAATGTAGGCTACTGGGGGACACTGTGGTTCTATTAGAATAAGTTTAATAAATGTCTATTTCAAAATAAATGTCTTCCGCAGTGGAACACATTATAATGAAGCCATACAGTACAGCCCTTAACGTATATACCTTTCTCTCCAATTTGCTCGGAAAAAGCCCCCAAGCACCGACCACAGTTACATTTTTCTGAATGACATCAATATAATTGACATTTTAATTCAGTATGTCAGAGCTTAATAAAATAATTGGTTAAGGGTTTCACATACAACAAATCCAACGGTCAAATCTTTGACAAAGATGTGGAACCGTGCTGAGAGCTTGCCATCATTGCATTAATGCCCTGCTTTCTACTCAAGCAATAGCTATTCTCTGAGCTGGGCCACAGAATGCATTATTGAGCTATTACCACTTACCAAGGGTAAAGTACCTGCAGTTTAATTTACCTTGCACACTGATTTATGGCAGTGTGTAAAGTCGAGCTGAAATTAAAAATGTCTTTTTAACCCTTTTAGATCACACCCACAGTCATATTGTGCCCCTATCTATGCCAAAAAATGCTAACCCCCCCCCTCCCCCCCTAAAAAGACAAATCAATTTCTTTGTATTTTTATATCAAAATCAGATCATGTTTTCTTCTGGTAAAACAAAATTAGAAGTTTTTGGCAGCTAGTACCAAACTTTTTTAACCAATGATACAATGACATCCACCCATCGGTCAATCTTCAACGATAGCTTATTATTTCATGTAAGAAAGGGCGCAAGTGTTTGTGAGGGCCCGGCCTCACTATTGTACAAAAACACAACTTTATTCACTGATTTGGGTGAAACTGGATCATATTTTATGGAAAAAATATTTTCTGGTTTTCCCTCTGATGTCCTACGGCTGCTCTGACTGAACTCTCGGTGATTAAAGGAGTTTCCTGATGAACAGATGGCTTTACTTGTTGCTGAAGTAACCGTAGCTGGTGCTAACTGTTCTGGGCTCAGGAGCCAGCAAACATGGTGGTTCACGGAGTTTCCTGATGGGCAGATATAACGTGACTTGTTGTAGCTGCTGTTAGACAGTTACCGCTAGCTCGGGTTAGCCATGCAGCCAACCCAGTAAAGAAAAAAAAAACAAAAAACTGTATTCCCTATCGTCAAACTGGCCGTTGAACGTCGGTCTGTCATCGGATGGTGTTTGGAAAGCCCTTTCAAAATTAATCGGCAGTGTTCAGTGGAAGCTCTCAGGCTGCCAGAGTCATTTACTTGGGCATCCAGCTTCATGATGGGGGTGTAAAGCACATTTAACACTGACGTTATTGCTACTTTAAAAAGTCCCTCCCTACCTCACCATTTTTAAACGAAACTCGTAAATATGTGAAAGCAAATAGCACTCTGTTTTATGTGTATATTTGTTGTGATCCAATGTAAAATTTCAACGGCCAGCCCTGCCAGTCACTCAGAAACAAGTATTTTCTATGGGACTGGTATAATTGTAATTATTAGTGGGGGCTCACACAGTGTTTGCAACAGCCAATGTACCAGCTTTCTATCACCCTCTGGTGCCGGGCTGGCAGGTCATAAACCCCTCCCCCTCGATGATATCAGGTAGGACATTGGCCAATTTAAAAACTCAAAGTACACCTCAAATACATTTTTCACAGAGATGGTTTCTGTCATTTTAGGTAGTTCTTATCACGCTGATGTATGTTCAAGTGTTCATTTTTCCAAACAGTTTGGTTTTAATTAGTTATTTAATGCTATATAAAGGGGGTGAAACGTCATGTTTGCTCGTGATTGGGCGGGTGTATGGGCGGAACTCGATACTGTGGCTCTACCACCCGATCACTACTGCGCAGCCAAATGACATCACCAGAGCAAGATCGCAGCGCTCTCATTTGGGATATTTTGGCTTCATTTTTGTACAGTGGGAGGAAGTGGAGGCGCGTCGTCCATCTTTATTTATGTCAGTGCTCACAACTGTGATTTCATACTATGTATCTTTCAGATTATAAATTTAAATAATTTAATCCTGCATTAACTGATCCTGCATTCTTTTTGGCCGCTCAAGGGGTGAACTTAGCGAGTTGCCTACAGTATTTATACATACAGCAAACACAGAGCAATATTAGCATTTATTCAGAGTTCTGTTTGTGTCAACCTTATGAATGCAAGTCAAAAATTCAACACACTTTTGCTCTTGTTTTTGGTTTTGTAGAAGAAAAGTAAAAGGAAAGTATAAAGAAAAGTCACCATCCGTATTTTAGAAGCAGTATATGATTTTCAACAACCTTTTCAGTAATTCGGAAAAAACAATATGTGAAACCTTGTGACCTCAATTTGATCTCTTTAAATATGTATGACAGCTAACATAATTTCATTTCAGATCATTTAAACCCACTGTTTGCCTTTTGTTTCCTGAAAAGCCGTCTTTGCGTAGACGTGAAGGTTCGGTTTCAGCAGGTCAAGAAATACAAACTGTCTTCTCTGTGTTGTCATTCACAGGGAGAGATGTGTGGTGGCACACACACTGAATGTAGAGCTGTTAGGATAGAAATGTGTTGTGGCATGTAGATCAGCTGTGATTCCCTGACTGCTTTGGCACCTGTCACTTTCTTTCTTTTTTCCCTTCTTTTATTTATTCTTTCTTCCTTGCCATAATTGTCCTGTTCTCTCCACTTCTATTTACAGTCCTCTTCCTCCTCGTTTATACTCTCCTCTTCCGTTGGACACCTGTCACTATCCTGTCCTTAGCGTCCCTTCAGCCGACAAAACGTGTCCGTTCGCCTTACTGTCACGGCCTGTGTGTGCATGTGTGTGATTACAGAGACAGAGTGTGTGTCCAGCTGCACTGGAGAGTGTGTGCAAGGGTGTGTTTATGTGTGTCCGGTTGTGTCAGCCATCCTGTCAGTTGAAAAACCACGTGTAAGTGAAGGCTGCAAAGTAACTTCCTAACACAGGTTCTGCTGGCTGGTCACTTCAGCAGAGTCTCACTCCCTCGCTTTGCAGACATGTCCGTCTCGCTTGGTTAAATATGTCCCTGGCTTCAAGTGTGTCTCTGTCTTTCAATGACCTTTCAATGACCATACGTTTGTTTAATTAAAACAGTAAGATAAAAAATCCTGAACAACTTCCAACTGAAGCAAGGAAAGCTTAATAATATTGTAAAATTGTGTCCATATTATCATGATTAAATATTATATGTAAATATTGTGTGCCTTCTCAAAGGAAGGCAAAATGTATTTGAAACATATTTTAAGCAAAAAAGCTTAACACAAAGGAAAATATACAGTAAAAGAAGATGAGAAAAACAATTAAGATAAATTTCAATTTTAACTTTACACCTGCATAAACTGATATCTTAATCAGTAGGCCTGACATTGACTCAAATGATTATTAATCATTGTGAAACCGTTTCAAGAATTCTTCGTTGCTTTTTAGCCTCTTTTAGCAAATTGGTTTGGTTTTCCGCCTACACATTAACAAAGCTGGTATCCTGATGTATCTTTTGACACTATTGCAGATTCTATACCTGAGTTATCTGTTTAGTTTCAAGCATGCAGCTGATTACAATGAATATTGGTACAACATCTGTCTGGTCACCATCAACGCAAATGAAATCTAATGTTGCTAGTCTTGTGTAGCAAGGCAATTGTTTTGTCATTTAATACAATATATTTCATCATTAATTATCTCAGTTTTTTATATCTACAGATAATGCTCCTACTTAAAGAGATACAGCATTGAGGAAATGTATTTTGATGGACATCCAGCTTACACCAGCCCCTCTCTGTCTCCATCGTTTATTCAAATCTTCTGACTGATCGCTGTGCCAGTTTCACTGTAGCTCAATACCCAGTCAGTCATATGTCACAAACTATCCAGCTCTGTCTGTCTTGGTCTCTGTCATCCAGTCACTTCACCCCTGTTTTCAGCATGTCCACCTCACACTTATGTCTGTCTGACTTTGTTTGTCTTGTTGTCCCATCCCACTACTTGTCTGTGGTTGAAATTTGCAAGCTGTGATTCACTTTATTCCTTGTCCAAGCCTAACTTGCTCTACGGTATATTTTCTTGTCTTTTTTTCTGTCAGTCTTACACTTTCTCTCAATGTCTTAGTTCCTCCCCACCTTCTTTTTTTTCTGTAACTGTAGCGACTTCACACTCTTTGGTGTGCAAGACAAAATGGCACAAATCAGTTTACATTGCATGTATTCTAAACAATTGAGTCAGCTGTTCATATTTTCCAGTATGCATTTCTTTCTGTATTCCGCTAGCCAAAATTAGCATTCCAATTAATATCACAGTTAATGTGAAGCACAGATGTTAACCATGCTAACATGAAGTGATAACTTAGCTTCATCCTGTAATCCAAATATGGTCACTTCTAAAGAAAAAAAAAAAATAACAAAACAAGATGGTGATGGCCAAAATGCCAAACATGAGGCTTTAAAACGGTAGTCAACAAACCAAAGGGTGACATCACACTATCCACTTGTTTGATACAGTCTGTGAGCTGGACTGTGTATTACGTCACCAATCATGTAGGTCGTTGTGTATGTATGCAAGGCACAAACAAAACGAGGACCCACTCATAAAAAACCCCCAAAACTGCTCAATAGTCCTACAGGGTACCTTTAATTAATTCATGGTCTCGGTCAGTTTGTGTTGCCTTTACAAACGGGCTTCTCAACCTTTTATAACTTGAGGCTCGCTTCTGATTGTTAAAAATTTTCCAAGGACCACCTTCCCAAATAAATG
>JBBPCS010003594.1:0-12132 GCA_037974645.1 Hollardia meadi
CATGTTAAGTGTCATGAGATAACTTTGTTGTGAATTGGCGCTATACAAATAAAATTTGATTTGATTTGATTTGATCCAGAGCTCCCATAAGGGTAGAGGAGAGGTTTCCAACTTTGAGGCGTATAGTTGAAGGGGAGGCACAGAGGGAGCGAGGAGGAGGAGTAAAGCAAACGTACTGTGTGAGATGAAAGGGACAGGTCCATACAGGTATTTAAAAAAACAAAAACAAAAAAGTTATTGTAATTTGCCCCTCTAAAACTCAAAGTACACCTCAAACAAATTTTTCGCCGATGTATATTCAGGTATTAATTTTTCCGATCGGTTGGCTTTAGTTAGTTATTTGATGCTATGAAAAGGGAGTGAAACGTCATGATCGACAGCTGAGCCCTGCGATTGGGTCGGGTGTGTGTATGGGGCAGGAACTCAATACCGCGGCTCCACCGCCCTATCATTCTGGCTCCAAATTACGTCACACACACAAGATGGCAGAGCTCATATCTGTATATTTTGGCTTTATTTTTGTACAGTGGGAGGAACTGGAGACGCTTCGTCCATCTTTATTTACGGCATTGATCTGCCCATTGTGAATAAATGTCATTAAATCTGCTTATATACCATATTAAAAAAAAAGATTTCTTATAACATCAGAACTTGCTTAAGAATCATCACATTTGTACGTTTTCTTCAGTATCAATCTGGCCCAGTGATAGCTGTTTGTACATCCATTGGTACATTGCCAACAGGAACTGCTAAAGGCTAATTCGGCATACTGTAAGTGGTGCGATTTGTTCATGTTCACGCAATATGTGATGGATGAGAAAGATGGGAAAGATTCACATGTTAAAAACCTGCAAGCATTCACACCCCCAAGATGGTTCAGTAATTACCAATTTGGTCATGTGAGGATTTAGAAGCTATGCATTTTATCTAATTAAAATGCATATTATCTATTGGGTGTACTGAACAAGGGTCTTTAGCGGATGTGAGGCATCTATATTTGTTTGGTTTTCAGGCAATTCTGTCATAGTAGAAGTGTAGTAGGCACCAAGTTGAATACATGGGAGCTTTCTGAAAAAAACCCAAAACCAAAACACTTTCATTCGTAATTATGACTTGTCTGAGGGGGGCCCATAGTTATAAACATTACAAACTCCTGGTGTAGAGAAAGCATGGCATGTGATATTATAGTATACAATTGGAAGTCTCATTTCAGTGCATGTACTGCTGGCATCTGCAGCATATTCCCATTTGTCCATGCAAAATGTACTTCATCGTGTGGATTTGAAGGGTACCTAAGCATTAAATCCTGTTTGCTGGGAACACAATGCATTTACAAAACATGGGAGAAATTCAGCTCCTCTTTTTTTTCTTATTTTGAGAGAAGAAGAGAAGGAGGAATTTTCGGACAGGATTCGCACAATTTGGAGACCCTATTGTTTTTTTTTCTGGATCAGGTTGGTGAACATAAAGGCCTTTATTTACAGTGAGATCATGGGCAGCTTACAGAAGGAAAAAAGCATTAGTCACCTGCAGTATATGAGCTCACACAAGCCAGCTGCCCAGTAGAACTAACCTTGTAAAAAGGGTACATTTCATGCTTGCATGCAAATTTTTATGCTTTGAGAAAACTGGGCCATGGGTTGAATTAACAGTAGTACAATATACTGTAAATGTGCAATGTAAACACACAGCTAATGAGTCAGCAGGGACCTCCCAGTACAGTACTATTTAAATTTTCAAAAACTTGAATTTTCTTATATCTGTGCATTTGCATGTCTGCATGAGGGAAAGCGAATGTGTTTTGCGCACATACAGGTAGTAATTTATCCCGGCAAGGATGAGCTCTGTCTTTGTGCACAAGCGCTCCAGATCCAGCTAAGACTGTGATACTAGGCAGATGTGTGTTGCTTTACAGCCACTCATGCATCAAAGGTTACTCTCTGGAAGACTGGAGGTGTGCGAAAAGGTGTGAGGAAGCATCTGTGATTTTCAAAATGTGTCGAAACAGATACATGCTATGCCTGAATCTGAGTGTAAAGGGGATGTTGATGTGGTGAAAAAATATGAGGCAGAAAAGCATAGAAAAACTATGCTCTGATTATATATGGAGAATGTGAGAGCGGCACAAATATAGGCATGGCTGGAGAGAAAAAGGGTTACAGTCGAAAAATAACCTCAGTGTTGGTTCTGACATTTAATATAGGCAATAAATCATTAATCAAACTTGGAGCAGACTATGAAGCTCAGATGATAGGAAGAAAAGTTAACAACTTTTATTGTGTGTGTGTGTGTGTGTGAGAGGGTGAGGGAGGGAGAAAGTTTTTACACAACAACACATGAATGTAATCTGCATGCAACTAAACAATATGCATGTTCATATACACATAGGCTTAGTACCCTGATGGGCACACACAAGCACCAATAGCACTGACATGTACATGCTTAAAGTAATAGTTTGAAGTTTGTGCTGAGCTAAGCTAACTGGCTGGTGGTGGTAGCTATTAATTAATTTTAAAAAGACTTGATGCATGATGACTTATGTTTGCTAAAACCCCCCCAAAAAACAGGGCATACATTTGGTGACAACAACACCTCTATAGTATCATAGAGGTAATACAGATATTTTCATTTAGACAAAGTGCCTTGGTCACCTTTAACCTTGAGAACATCTGACAGTACACTAGGCATATTTTAATGAGGTTGTGGTTCTTCTGTGTTTAGCTGCTTCTTCATAATGTCCTTGTCCCATTAGCAGAGCTAAGCAGTGTTTCCTTCCTTCCATGATTTTTTGTCTTGAGTACTGAGGAACTTGGCAACAGTATCAGTGCTACAGTGTGAATAGGCTATTAACCGCTTTATATCAGATTCAACTGCTATTCACTCAAGAGTGCAAATACAAGAGTATGGCCATGCTCCTGTAGTGTATCAATTGTAAAAGAATGGCATCTGAAAAACGCACAAGTGCCCGTCCTTATCCTATTTAGAAGCTGGAAGGCTACCAGCCTTTCCCCAGCTTGTGCAGTGATCTGATTTAAACTCGATTAGTCTGTTTAGACTTTGAAGTTAGCAAAAAAAGTAGAGAATGGCAGCTAGTAACGAAGAGAGAGATGGAGAACTCACTGTAACAGCTGCATCATCTTATATCCTCTGTGAGGCAGCTGGCATTAGAGTTTCTGAGGAGGGAGAGATTTGTAAAACATGGACATTACAACAATGGCTGGAGCATAATCTGCCCAATCCCATTACTGGCTAGAACCATCCACAGAGAAAGATACACACACACGCACGCACGCACGCATGCACGCACGCACACACACACACACACACACTTAGATGAAAGGAGGAAATCTGTCACTGTGTGTGAGAGAGGGAGAGAATTGTGGGAGGCAGAAAGGATGGGGGAAGACATGAAGGACAGGGGAATGCATGAGAGATGCTAGACAGAGAGATGAAGGGGAGTGTGTGTATGCCTGTGTAATTGTACAGTACTTGTGTGCATGCAGAAAGAAAACTCAACAACTTTGGATACTATCCTTTCCAGAAGCTTTGTAATCCAGTCTTGATACTGCAGTATCTTTTTTGCAGACTTTGTAAGATGAATCCATGATGATGAATCCGACACCCAACGTGTTCTAGGGAAAACAAGATACACGAGGAAAGGACTAAAAAATAAAATGGGAAATGACAAACTAGAAACTCACACGATAGCATAGGAAGTAACTAACAGAGGAATATAAACTACAATCTCAAAACCATAACGCACTTAAACCGAAACCATGACATTCTGATTATTTAGCCATTTGTTTGTTTTGATTGAGAGCCCGGCAGCAACAGAAATTCACTGAAACATCTCGTACTATGGTGCAATATAGCAGTACAGTATATGTTCTTGCACTATGAGCCTGTATCTCTCACAGCATAACAGGATTACCAACTAGTCAGAGGGTCAGAAATTGTGCGTTGAAGTACCCCACCCCCCAGGAATATTGAAGTGTTGACAACCAAAGCTAAGAGGAAATTGAAATGATCTCAGACAGGCTAAGCTGTTGATAGAGTCGGTAGCTCAGAGGAATGAGCTATTACGCTGACTCTTGGAGATTGCGGATCCTATCATCAATGTTCATCTGGAGCTAGCATCCAGGGGGAAAACAACTCGGAGTGAGCAGGAGCTGCTGGAAGACTTGTATTGTTGCAGTAAGCAGAGATACGATGACTTGTTGAGGTTAGAGCTTTGATAGCTGACTTTATGCTACATAAAAGAGAGCCAGTATCTTGTGGAATAAATCCACAATTGCTGAAACTCAGTGGGTCATCTAACACTGATGGTGATGGTGCAACCATCTTCTGCTATGCTGTACTGCTCACCGGCTTAGTAACAGCTCACAACAACAACATGTAAAGCGTTCTTGGGCGGGGGTGGTGGAGGTCTACTTTTGGTCTCTGTTTGTCATCTTATTTATACTGTAACAGTGTTCATCTCTCTAATAACACAGATTTATAACCACATGGGACGTAAAGCAGATAGATTTAGATTCACAAAGACGTGACCGTGTCACTGAGTGGGAGCAGAGGCATAAACTTTACACTTTCTGCACATCAAATACAATCTCATCCTAATGAGCTCTCTGAAAGTGATGAATGCATAGTGCTGGCATCAGTTTCCTATTAAAGGAACAGCGATGAGGGTAACGTAACAAAAACTGATGCATTACTTTACTGGAATACAACACGTTTCATGGTTCATGAGTTGGGTTAATTAGTTTCCTAAGGGAAATAAAAACAGTACTTTTAGATATTTTAAGGGCAGTAAAGTGCTTAAGATTAACAATATGTATAAATAATGTATGCTTTGTTATTCTAACCTAATTACAGTTCATTCATTCATTCATTAATCACTTTAGCTAGTTACAGTATGTCTTTTCATGGTCACATGGAGGCAGCTGTACATGAACATGTACAGTTTTTATAGTGGTAACCGACAACTTTCCTCTTTTTGTTGGTGCCACTGTTGCAAACCTGTTCTCATCCTAGGTGGTCAGATACCGACGCTTTGTCACAGCCCCACGCATCGCATCCAGATGCACAATGTCTAGGTTACTTTGAAGTTCAGGCACAAAAACGACTCAGTTAGGCAAATTCTTGGTTACCCGAATTCAGGTGTCCCGTGTTAAAGTCAACTGTGTGACCTGTGCAAAGATGACCATATTGCTTTCCTTTTTCCTCAGAGAAGCAACTACCAACAACACAGGACAAACGTGTGAGTTTATTTATTCATTTAGTCTATAATAGTGACGTGAAAGCAGATAGAAATGTTTTTTTCCTGGGAGATTTTGTTCCCAGTGACAAACATAATTGCAGAATGAAAGCAAGATTTTTTTGTCTGGTCTTGTCCGGCCACAGCCCGTTCTCACGCCCAGCTCATCAGATATCAATGCTTTTTCAAAGGTACCCTTTGGCGTCCTGGATAAGACACGGACGCAAGGGCGCATGACAAAACGTTGGTATGTGACGAGCTGAGATGAGAACAGGTTGCAGGCCAATGTGCAGTTCTGGAAATTCTGAATCACAACTAATGTGTTTCTCATCCTTTCAGTCAAGCAGTGGTCAACAGCAATTGGATGTGGCCGCAAAGGTCAGAGTATCTTAGGTCAAAGTTTAAAAAATCTGCTCTACTCTGCATACCATGGACAGAGCCTCTGCAACACCGCATACACAAAAGCTTCGAACACAAGCAAGTAGTTGTGGCTGCTTTTTACATTCCACTCTGAAATCAGTTGAAGTGTGCGTTACAGCTTTCTCGGATTTTCTTGCACTCCTCGAACACTTGCTCTCTTCACGGACAATACAAGCCACGATGCTTCCCCTTCCCGTCTGATGGAATTCTGCAAAAAAGTTATGGTGTTTTGCTCCAGACAAGTCCCAAGCCTCCAATAAAACTCCTGACCAAGCAAGACCTAATTACACTGTAGTCGCTGCTCTGCTCCCTCTGGAGACGCTGCAGAGCAGCTACCCTGCTGTGTATTCTGTGGGAGAATGTGTGTGTAAGAAAACATTTCAGATGCCTGCAGGTTTACATACTGTCAGTTTGTGTGCTTTTGCCTGACAAACTCAGCAGTCTTCATAAAAAGCTTCCTATTTTAGATACTATGAGTCAGCAAAAACATAAAAGTGCATGTCTGTGTCTGTTTTCTTGTCTTTTCTTCCCATTATCTGGGTTACATTCACTACAAGCTGGTCCCTCTGTGATTAATAATGTCTAGCTCAGATTAGATGTCAGACCCAAACACTGACTGAACTTCTTCCTCTCTTGACCTCTCTATCGCAACACTGTTTTTGCTTCTTGATCTCTTGCTCCATTCTTGGTAAGCTTCCTCTCTTCCTTCATATATCAACAAATTCCTCTATGTTACATCAAACTCTATCTTTCGATTCACTTTAATCACTTTACTCGCTTTTGTCTTTCTCACAATTTTTGCCGGTCCTCTTCTTACCTTGTCTATCTTTACTGACTCTTGTTTATCTTTCTGTCTTTTTTTATTTATCTCGGCATATCTCCAGATTACTCTGCTTTCATGTTTCCCTTCATCTTGCTGTGTCTATTTTTGTTTCTTCTCTAATTGTCCAAAGCATAAAAGCAGAAAAATCAATTACACAATAAGCGACATTGTGAAAGTTGAATAACTTTGGTGAAAATGCCAAACCCAATGTTGTGGATATAATCTGCATCACACCACATCTACATACCATGACTGACTAACTCATATTTAAGTTGTTTTTTAATGACCTTCAAAGTAGAAGTATTGTCCTTTTAAAATGAAATACTAAGAGGCACTTTGCATAAATGCATATCTGCGGTGTGTCACAGTGTCTTTGAATTCAAATTGCAGTATTTACAAGGTTTGTGTAAGGTTTGTGTATAAATGGGTGCAAGTAAAGCTGTTGCACTCTTTAATGGCTTTCTTTTCCAACAACATGTAGAGCGCAATAATAAGAAATTATATACCATTACCAGCCTATTTTAAGAGGTAACAGTGTTCTGGAGCTATAAGGTAATCAAATATAAAGGTATATACAATCAAAAATGCTTCAGTGCAATTTGTAAAACGTAGGCAGTTTTTTTTCTTCCTTTCAGGCTGCTTTCAATAATTCAGTTATTGATTGCAGTAATTTATAGATGCCCCTATACACAAGTTGCATCTATTATTGTTCATGTTCTTACAGCAGAAACCAGGTGAGTTGGCTAAATAATAAGATTAAATATAAAAAGACACACTGATACATTGTTCCATTGTGAAACTGGCAAATACAGAATTGTAAGAAGGGTGTTGTGGCTCAGCTAGCGCATATTGCTTTTTTGATCAAATAATCTTAATACAAGGTCCACATGGTTTTCTATGTCCAATTCACACACTGTGTTGACCCATTCACCTCCTCCATAAGACATACTGTGACGGTTTAACAACATCACTTTGCTTCTTTTATACATAGGGGGGGGCAGCAACTCGTGGTAGAAGGGGGTACGTCATCCCTCTTGTTAGCAAAATGACCAAAATGTGTCACCCTTATTCCCCTCCCATCCCCCTCCTTCCCCCACCGGGGGTCACGAGGCCGACTGCAATCTGGGCCCGTACGAGAGATGTGCGACAGTCCAAGAAATAAGTGAGTCAGAGAAAAGTCGTTTCACATGGTGCTCTTAAAGGCAAACAGTAAACAGAGCTTTGAATCCAGAGAGACTCTGTTCATTCCCACGGGTAGTTCAAAACCAGTACATCTCATATTTGAGACTGTGGTGATTATTAAAAGCGGCAATGTGAAGCGCCACTACTAGACGAAGCACAGAGTGTCTTTTGAGCAAACCCACTCAAATACGAACTGAGGGCACAGAAAATAACATCTTTTATATGGCACTAAATCATAACGCAACTTAGACATTATGATCTATTTCGATAAACTCTTTTGATTAGATTTTTTTTTTCTCTGAATTTGCCCACTGCTCCCAACCACAAGAAGTCACCTGTCAGTAAAGTGTAAAGAAAAGGTGAAAAGGTTGTTTGAACAAACGCTGCAGTAGTAAGGACAATCTTGTGTAAACTAAAAAAAAAAAGTTCCAACATTATTCATTCCATAAACAAGGTAATCCAATCACATGTAAGGCCAATCCTCAAAGTGACCTGCGATCGCTCTAAGGGCCCCAAATTGAAATTTACAACTAACAATATTGAATTTAACCACACTAACTTAAATGAGTCACTTCCTTTTTATGTCCTCGCGAGCCAAAATGTCCTCACTGTTACTGCCAAGTGTTAGCTCTCACAAGCGCAGCTAAACAGGCCCACATACACATAAGATGATTACCATTTACTCTGCATTCAGTGTGGAGCCATTTCACTGCTTGGTAGCAGTTATATTACAGCTTTGTGTGTATGTGTGTGTGTGTGTCCTGCATGCCAGATCGCATCAATGAACCACCCACACTGCAGGCAGAGCGAGCTTGGAGTATGAAACCATGCCTCGCTTCCAACACATTTAGAATTCAACATACTGTACTGTCACAGCTCCACTCTTCTCTCTCTTTTCCCCCGCTCCCATCCTCTCTCATTTCCCCTTCTCTCACCTGTATCTCTTTCTACCCTTCATCTTCCTCCTCTTCACGCTCTCTCTCTTCCAACAACCGTGCCTCTTCTTCTTCATTCATTCGCCTCGCCAATCCTTCCCTTATCTCAACCTTTCTCTTATTTTCTCCCCTCTTGATAATATTATTTCCTGGAGCAAGGCATGGCATTAGCCATCCATATGCTTCGGCACCAACATGCAATATGCTGGCACATGACAAGATTGTGTGTCTCTCTGCAAGCTGCAGAGAGCGAGAGTAGGCGAGCATCAATAACATTCACCAGCCGACCGTGACAGTCAGCCATCCGCCACATGATAACCACACTGGTTACTATTCCCCCTCTCCACTCTTAAGACTCCTTATACTGCTTTTTTGGTGCATCCACATTTTAGGACTGCAATAACCAAATTTACATATCCTATCAATTAGCCCAAAGCAATGATTACATGTTTACTGTTCCCTCCCACTCATACCTTCTGGCTGTCTTCTTTTCACTTTCAATGTATCATTTCTCTCATTGTTCTTGTCACTCTCTCATAGTTTTATTGTACTTCACTTATTAATCCCCGCTGTCCGTCTGTGTTGGTCGCTTGCATTGCTATTTCCCTTTCTTGTCTTTTCTGCTCTTTCATCCTCCTCTGCAATATTTGTTCCCTCACCAGCTGCCGAGTTTCATATCCCGTCTGTTTCTTATTGTCTGTGTACATCTGCCATATTTTGATTATTATTTTTATTCAATATACAGAATGATGCTCCTCAGCCAACTTATATACAGTATACACAAACCATACCTTGGTCAGACAATGAATATCACTATGAAAACTAGATTGGCACTCAGTAGAGCATATACCTCCACCAAGGCCCAACAGTCTCCCTAAATGAAGGTGAATCAAGCCTTAGAGCTAAGCCAACAAAACAATGCAGGTGAAATCATAATCTCCGTTGCGGAAGGTCGGTGAAATAGAGAAACGAAACAGTATTTATTCACCGCATAAAATCACATTAATGAGAAACAAAATTACACTAAATCCGGATTTTTATTTGGATCCACACCAAACACCACCACCTACATATGCCTGAATTTTCTCATCAAGACTCATGCATCATCCGCTGAGAAATTAATGAAAATGTGGAAAAAACACCCTACGCCCCTTTATCCGGATCCACACCAAAATTTAATGGGTTCTTCCTTGGCCCATTCCCCATACCCCACCAAGTTGAAATCCATCCAGTAGTTTTTGCGTAATCATGCGAACAATCAAACCAACCAAAAAACGGACAGAGGTGAAAACATAACCTCCTTGGCGGCAGTAACAATAAAGAAATATTGGAGTTAAGATTGATCTCTTATATATTGGGCACTTAAAGTGTCCCGTGTAGCAAAACCTTGCCTCTATAACCCCTTTTGTTCCAAGGGAAACACAGAGCACTTTAGAGAAAAGCAAAGAACATTAAAGGTATGCATAACACAAAAAAAAATTACAACAATCAAACCCAATTAAAAGCACAACCACAGCAAACAAAATGAATCAGATCTGTATAGGAGAAAAGAAGTGATTTTAATGTCCTTTTAAATTACGTTGTTAATGTTACAACACATCTAATGCAATCTCTGTACCTCCATTCATATAGATTTGCATATTAGGGAAGCATATAGTGCCACAGTACACTGGCAATGAATGATTTGGCAAGGCAGAAGGGAGGAATTTACTTATAACGCATTGGAGAACAACAAACAGTTCCCTTAAAATCTGTCTGTCATGGGTCTTGAAGTGCTTGGAAGATTATTGCAAAATGCCCAAACTACAGCAGCTTTTCTCAAGAAAGGCAGGAGAGTTTTAAAATTGTCTAATGGTATAATCTTCGAGCAATCTCTTAATTAAATCATTTTTTTAATTATTGAGAGTTTTGTTTAAAATTGGAAGGTATTTTCATTGTAGCCTTGTGGTCCACAGGATCCATGTGTGCGCAGAGGATGATGAGTTATTTAAGTATAATGCTTCTGACCTTACGTTTATAGCCACTGAAATTGTGTGCGGAAGAGCCTTCCATGCTCCTATTGGTCAACGTTGTTGTAGTAGAAGTTGTCGAACCAGGTGAGGGCAAAACCATTCTGACCTTCTAGTCCCACTGACGTAATGTTGTGAGGCGTCCCAGAAGCTGCATCAGTTGTTTTGTTTATTTTCCACTATGACTTACTACACAAGACAAAGGAACAATTGGTGCACCTAATGCTCACGTTTGTTCCTGACATCCCATGCTTGTCGAGCCATTATGTGGCTGATATTGTGGAGTTTTATACCGGCATAAGTCTAAAGGCAACTGGACTGGAAGATATTTTGACCCTTATTTGAAAGGGATCATGAGTTCTTTTGGCTGATGGGGAGAAATTTAAACCTGGAAGTCTTTTACATCTTGCTCTCACCTGAAAGTTGGTTTTGCGTGTGACTCATTAGGTCATATCTACTCCTGGATATAAATATTTTAGTATTTTCCAGTTACAACCAGCCTTAAATACAAGTAATGGTCTCATTAAGTCAAATATGGCTCTTTGTAATTTTGATTTTACTGATCTATTTATGTCTCTCAGCATACTGCCATGACCTACATGATTAAAATATTTTGTTCCCCTACACCAAATTCATTTAATTTTTTTTACCTATTTGTATCATATCCCACTCTGCATCTCCCTATCTCTCTCTGACAGCAAAGTGTAACAAATTTTGAGTTGAGGAATTAAAAATGGGGGTGGGGGGTGGGGGGTGGGGGGGATAGGCGAGCAGTATCTTCCTATGTTAATATTCTACCATCAGAGACATGCAGCATTGTCACTGTTTATGGTGCCATATTTACCCACAAACCGACACCCAAAAATGAGCTTTTACAGTCACACTCGGAGGACGCCTGCTATTTCATGGAATGAGTCACAAGATACCTGCTGAAATGTGCTGTGCTGATGGCTGCCTTAACCATATTAATATATGCTCCACAGATGGAGGGAAGCGTGTGTTTATTCTAAAAATCCCCATAAACATGTATATGACAAATCTCAGTCATCCATAGGATATACATATATACTGTAAAACTACTAAGTCAGTACTTGGAAATATCCCATTTAATCAAGCCACCGTATAGCGGGGACTTAAAGAGCAGCAGTAGTAGTAACTGAAATGTCAGCCAGCTCTGCACTGTTGCCCATTTCAGGCTGTAGTCTACAGTCATTCAACACAGAGGTGAACATATAACATATACATATTGATTATAATATAAGACATTGATTATAATTTGAGATATGAAAAATCTAGTGCTAGTTATTTTTACTCAAACTGATAGAGCCCAAATGACTTAGCATTTAAAGGTCCTGCCACTGACAAGCTGTTGTAAGTCTGAGCTGCGTATGACACTGAGAGCAAGAGAGGGACACAAAGATAGAGAGAGAGAGTACTGCACACACACACACACACACACACACACACACACACACACACACACACACACACACACACACACACACACAC